>CM035154.1:25611172-25803774 GCA_020205615.1 Panax quinquefolius
AACTGAGAGTTTAAACAAGAATACTGTCTTCTAGACAATATCCATTCTCAATGGAGTCCTCATAGACAGTATGCAAACTCAAATTCAGTCCTCGTTACATTTATTATCACACTATTTAACAGAATAGTGAGAACTACTAATGCTATCATCTGGACCGTCACTCCGTTCCCCGACTTGTCCCAGCTATATTCTCATTTCACAAGAGAATAAAGTGAAAGAAAGGGTGAGCTCAACTAGCCCAGTAAGAAATATTATGACTAAGATAATGCAGAATAAATTATCATTAGTCCTCAACAGTGTTAAACTGATAATATACAATAGACATCAAGTTTAACTGCAGCGAAACATGCAATCCATTAAAAGAGTCAAGTAGAGAATAAAATCGACTATCTTTTATGATTTAAAAAGTTTTTCATCACTTTTATCGCTGAGACTAAGCTTAATAAATAATCCACATCATCGAATCACCCCTGCACTATGGCCAAGGATATTCTTTAGTATCACGACCACAAATTCCATGCACTACGGGCCAAGGACATTCGTGTATTCATCAATGGTCATGATCATGCCAACAACTGTCCATCAATGCACTACAGGCTAATGAGGACTTTTACCACATCATTTGTAATATTACGGTCATGATTATACCGAATAATCTCTGGTCATAATCATACCAAGTCCATCCATGCACTACGGGCCACAGATGACTTTCAAAAAAATATAAACATGAGGATGATGACAATGATATAAGAATTCAATAAAAAAAGTTCAAGAATTAAATTATCCAGGAACTAATAACGTCCAAATTGTCAACATGATACTTCTTTGTAGAGTAAAATTCAAGAATGCTCAGAAGAATATTTCCACGAAAAGATACTGGATGAAGCGCAAATATCAAGGATATTCCACTAATTTCATGGAGTATAGAAGTCAAAACTTTAACCAACTAAGTCTAATAAAGAATGAAAACTACTCCAAATACCCGAGTGACTGATATTCGGGTGAATAGTAATTTCTGTGAATAGTAACCCATGAATAGTAACTCGTGAATAGTATTCCGGCATGAAAAGTGCCCCGAATACCCGAGTGAATAATACTATAGTGAATAGTAAATGGGTGAATAGTAACTCATGAATAGTAACTCGAAACAGAAAATACTAAATAAAATGATATTTCATAACGAGTATAGAAGTCAAAACTTTAACCAACTGAGTATAATATAGAATGGAATAACAAAAGAAATCACCACGCATGCAGTATTGCATGTATGAGTTATTCCAATGAGAATAATAAATGCGAATAATAAGTAATGGAACCGTCCCAAAGTAAAAGCATTGCATGTATCGGATATTCCGGCTGAATATTAAATGCGAATAATAAGTAATGGAACCAGTCCGGCGTAAAATACACGCATGGATATTCAAAATGTAATAATAAAGACGTAAGAATAATAATAATGGAACCAGTCCCACAGAAAATGCATGAGGCATGTGATATTCGACGTAATAATAATAATGGAACCAGGTCCGACGAAATTTTCACCGACAGGATATTTTAACAGAATAATAAAGAATGGAATAATAGAAGAATTTCACCATGTATGCGGTACTTCGCATAAACAGGTTATTCCAACATAATAATAAAGAAAAGAATAACAGAAGAATTTCACCAAGTATAGGGTAGCCCGCGTATACAGGTTATTCCATCAGAATAATAAAGAATGGAATAACAGAAGTTCTCTTCACGAATACAAAAGAAAGAAATAATACCCCTTACTTTTGAAAGAAACTGGATATAGGAGTAGTGAGGTAGCAGGCTTCTCTTCTTCTACAGATTTTCTCTCTACAATTTCTCTCTATAATAATGGCTCTAAAGCTTTTGTGAATTGGTGAAAAATGAAGGAAGAATGAGCTTCTATTTATAGAAAAATATAGTTTCAATAATTGCACGTTTTGGGGCTCAAAAAATTACAGAACAATACCTCCAACTTTTCTTTCATTTTTAATTTAGTCCTGCAAGTATTATCAAACTTACACCACCTCCCCTAATAGTAAATAATGTGAATCAATAGTTCTAGACATGTAAAAATACGAATTACAGTATAGTACCTCCATCTATACCTCCATTTTTAACTTAGTCATGCAAGTATTATCAATCTTGCACCAACTCCTCTAATAGTAACAAGAATGTGAATCAATAGTACACACATGTGAACAAATAGTTATAATCATGTGAAATAATAGCAATCTATTGCTCATTTATCCGGTTAAATACCCGATTGGTCAAAATAACCTCCAGACATCAATTTTTATCGAAATAAATGTCGATTTTCATTAACACAAATAATTCCAACATAATGAAACTATTTTTATCAAAAATATAAATTTTGAAATTTCAAAGTTTGACTTTTCCCAAAAAAGTCAACTGTCGACTTTTTGACCAAATAGTAAAAATTGGCAAATTTTGTGTTTATAGTCTATTTTTGCTAATTTCATCGTTCCGGACTCAAATATCACGTTCACGTCTCCAAATTCAACTCCGAGCACAACTTCAATATAAATAACATTCATCATTAATATTATAACTCACAATATTTATCAACCAGGTCGTTCCCAGGAAAGAGGGGGCTTTCTAATAAGGATTTCTCCCTATTGGCTCGCAATTAGGTGACCAAACCTCTCCTTGATAGAACTTCTAGTCATTGTAAATATTGCAATTTAATAATATGAATAACTTTGTCATCTCAATTATTGATTTAATAATATATAAAATATTATGCAGAGGATACTGTGACAATAATCGAATCAATAATATGAGAGATATGATGCAACAATTACTATAGCAATAATTGAGTATAACTGAGTGACTTCTCACGTAAGCTTTAATAATCAATACCGCAGGTATTACTACGCAATCACACGACATCGTACTTTTACTACCGAAAGTAGTTCAACAAAGATAATCTGTAAAACTTCCGCCATTATTTTTAATAAAATACTTTTCTCGTTTTCTAACTACGACAGTACTTCCGTTGTGGGGTCCACCAATGATTATGCCATCGTACGAATATTTCCCGACAAAAAAAATATTCCCTAACCAATCGAATATTATATAACAATTTGCATACTTTGCAAAATTTATAAATACTACTCACAACTATAATATTATCTCAAATTCACACCATAATATTAAAAAAAATATTTTGAGAAAATTAAATATTTATTCGTAAAATTTGGGATTTTACACCCAATCTATTGGAGCCCAATTATGAAGGTTGCTCTAATGTGTATGAAGGAATTCAACCATTTCCTTGTCATTCACAAGTATATCCTGCCATTTAAAAAAAAATTGTCATATACAAGTATTATTCTGCCATTTAAAATATTTATTTAGGCAGGAAAAAAAACAAAAGGACCATATTAACAGTTTTAGATCTCAAAAATGCACAAAATGCACAAAAAAATCAGAATATAAAAGATGTAAACTAGAGTTTTTACAAACAAAATACACTTACATAAAGATCTTTCTCTGCTGCAACATACGAGTACTCCGTATAAATTTCTTGTTTCAAATGATTTTCATCAAGATCTTTCACCTAAAGTTCATGGATAATTGTGTTAATTTCATTTCTCAGTTGGGTGTTTAGAAAATTTGACAAGTCAGTAATATTAAACATTCCCAACATAAAAGCAGATAACTAATTAATAGACAGAATAAATCGACGCTCTGATCGAATATCAACATGCAATGCTTGAGGGTATAATGGTTGGCATAGTTGAAAAGAAGGGTTGAACGGAGAAAGTCGCGAAGAAGAACCAGCCATTGCAAAAAATTTAGTTTACAAGTGTTTACAGCTATCGAAAAAAAAATAGTTTGAGAAGGAGGGAAAGAGCTGAAATATGATGTTGAAAAATGACTGAACAAGATTTTAGTTTACTAGTGTTATAAGCTATCGAAAAAAAAAATTGTTTGAGAAGGAAGGAAAGAGCTGAAATATGATGGTGAAAAACGACTGAACAAAATAGTAGAAAAACAGCATATATATATATACACACACACACGTATATGACCTAAATTACAAATTTGACCTCTTGTTTATGATGGTGTTGTTAAACTGTTCTCAAAATATATTTTTTAACATAATTATTCCTCATAAATACATTAGTCAAAAATATTTCTCCAACTTTTTTCACATAATAAAAATTAATTTCCTATCTCCTCTATTATTATTTTTTATTTTTTATTTTAAAATTTGTTTAAAAATAAACTCTTTTTTTTATATTAACCGCTTGAATCTAATAAAAACATCTTTAAATTCAAAATTAATATAAATTTATTAATTTTAGACAATATAATTGCCAAAAATATAAACCATAGTATTTGTTTTGATTTTATTCAAATGATAGTAATAATCAGATAATTTATTGTTTTCAAAGGTCAAGTTATGTGTATCAATTTTAAAATTGAATATATCTCAAATTGATTTAATATAAATTTAAAAATATTTCAAAAAATTTCATCATACTATTATATTTGTGTACATAGTTAATACATCTATGAAGTATATTTGTGCTAAAAAAATTTAGAGAATAAATTAACAAAAGTACGATAAATAGCAAGATAGATTTTGAATTTAGTCCATAACAGTAAACCCATCCCATCTCAACAAAAGCAGTGCAGGGTGCAGATTGCATGTATAGGGTGCAGGTTGCAGGTATAACCTCTCTTTTAAGTCAAGTCAAAGATTATGCGCAGTTCAGGATCTTGTGTATAGCCTCTCTCTTTTGAGGTAAGTGTAGTTATGCAGGGTTTAAATGAGTGTAGTTGTCTTTTGATATTATTTTGATTATGATATAGGGTGCAGTATCTCACAACATTTCAAAAACTAAAATCAAAATCAAATCAAAACAATCTTCAGTATATATCAATACACATTCTTACCTATTAATGTTGGACCGTTGGATGAGTACCAATCGTGTCTCGACAAATTTCGATTGTTGGATTGGGTAGAGTTTTTAGGCAATTAACTGACCGGGTCATTTTAATAAGAAAATATTTAGAACCGGTTTTGTGACGCCCCCAAAATAGGTATACATCACCCATCTTGAGTCGCCAAATACATGGTACAAAATACAAATAAAACTTAATTATACAACTGTCGTGTAAAATACGACAAAACATAACTGAGAGTTTAAACAGGAATATTGTCTTCTAGAAAATATCCACTCTCAAATAGAGTCCTCATTATATTTATTATCACATTATTTTACAGAATAGTAAGGACTACTAATACACCATCTCGGACCATCACTCTGTTCCCCGACTAGTCTCAGCTACGTTCTCATTTCCTAAAGAGAACATTGAAAGAAAGGGTGAGCTCAACTAGCCCAGTAAGAAATATTTTGACTAAGATAATGCAGAATAAATTATCATTAGTCTTTAACAATGTTAAACTGATAAAATATTATAGACATCAAGTTTAACTGCAGCGGAACAAACAATACATTATAAGAGTCAAGTAGAGAATAAAATCTACTATCTTCTATGTTTTAAAATATTTTCATCAATTTTTATCGCTGACTCATCTTAATAAATAAACCACATCATCTAATCATCCCTGTACCACGGCCAAGGATATTCATTAAATCATCAATGGTCATGACTATACCGAATAATCCCTTGTCATAATCATACCAAAAAATGTCCATCAATGCATTACAGGCCACTGAGGACTTTTGTCACATCATTTATAACATTACAGGACATGATTATACCGAATGATCCCTGAACATAATCATACTAAGTCCATCTATGCACGTAAGCCAAAGATGACTTTCATCACAATATAAGCATGAGGATGATGACAATGATATAAGAATTCAATAAAACAAGTTCAAGAATTAGTTTATCAAGGAACCAATAACCTCCAAATTGTCAACATAATACTGCTTTATGGGGTAAAACTCAAGAATACTCAAAAGAATATTTCCATGAAAAGATACTAGATGAAGTGTAAATATCAAGGATATTCCACTAATTTCATGGAGTATAAAAGCCAAAACTTTAACCAGCTGAGTATAATAAAGAATGGAATAACAAAAGAAATCACCGCACGTTTATAGATCCGCGCATGATATAGGTTATTCCAACAGAATAATGAATAACGGAACCAGGTCAGACGTAATCTGCACCGACATGATATTCTAACAGAATAATAAATAATGAAACCAAGTCATGCATAAACGCACAGACAGAATATTCCGACAGAATAATAAAGAATGGAATAACAACAGAATTCACCATGCATGCGATAGATCACATGCATAAAAGTTATTCCAATGTAATAATAAATAATGGAACCAAAGTTATGCAGAACGCACGTATGATGTGATATTCAACGTAATAATAAAGAATGGAATAACAGAAGAATTTCACCATGTATGCGGTGTGACACCCCCGAAAATAGGTATACTTGCATCACCCATCTTGAATCGCCAATTATATGGTACAAAATTTAAATACAACTTAATTATATAACAGTCATGTAAAATACGACAAAACATACGCTATGAGGTTTAATACAAATATTGTCATCTAGATAATATCCACACTCAATTGAGTCCTCGTTACAATTACTATCACACTATTTAACAGAATAGTGAGGACTACTAATGCTATCATCTGGACTGTCAATCCGTTCCCCAACTCATCCCAAATTTATATTCTCATTTCAAGAGAAACAATGAAAGAAAGGGTGAGCTCAACTAGCCCAGTAAGAAATATTATGACTAAGATAATGCAGAATAAATTATCATTAGTCTTCAACAATGTTAAACTGATAAAATACAATAGACATCAAGTTTAACTGCAGCGGAACAAACAATCCATTAAAAGAGTCAAGTAAAGAATAAAATCTACTACCTTTTATAATTTAAAAAGGTTTTTTTCATCACTTTTATCGCTGAGACTCAACTTAATAAATAATCCACATCATCCCTGCACTACGGCCAAGGATATTCATTAGTATCACGACCATAAATTATCCATGAACTATGGACCAAAGATATTCATGTATTCATCAACGGTCCTGATCATGCCATAAAATAATTCATCTTTACACCCTTGGCCGAAGAGAATCCATAGCCATAATCATACCAAAAACTATCCATCAATGCACTACGGGCCAATGAGAACTTTTTTCACATCATTTGTAACATTACGGTCACGATTATATCGAATAATCCTCAGTCATAATCATACCAAGTCCATCTATGCACTACTGAACCACGGATGACTTTCAACATAATATAAACATGAGGATGATGACAATGACATAATAATTCAATAAAATAAGTTCAAGAATTAATTTATCCAGAACTAATAACGTCCAAATTATCAACATGATACTTCTTTGTAGAGTAAAATTCAAGAATGCTCAAAAGAATATTTCCATGAAAAAATCTTTGGATGAAGCCTTGATATATCAAGGATATTCCACTAATTTCATGGAGTATAGAAGTCAAAACTTTAACCAATTTGAGTATAATAAAGAATGGAATAACAAAAGAAATCACCAGTGCATGCGATTTACGATAAACAAAAGTTATTCTAATAGAATAATAAATAACGGAACCAGTCAAAGTAAATTCACAATCGGCGGGATGTTCCAATGTAATAATAAACAATGGAATAACAATGAAATCACCATACACGCAAGTACATCGCATGTACAAAAGTTATTCCAATGTAATAATAAATAACGAGTAACCGTGTCCTGTAAAACGCATGTATGTGATATTTCACGCGAATAATAAAGAATGGAATAACAATAGAATTCACCATACATGCGATAGATCGCATGCATAAAAGTTATTCCAATGAATAAAAAATAATGGAACTGTGTCATGCGTAAAACGCACCGGCTGGGATGTTCCAATAGAATAATAAAGAATGGAATAATGTAAGAATTTCACCACGTATGCGAGACTTCACATAGATGAAGTTATTCCAACATAATGATAAAGAATTGAATAATGTAAGAATTTCACCATTATAGGGTAAATACAGATATGTTATTCCAATGTAATAATAAAGAATGGAATAATGTAAGTTCTCTTCATGAATACAAAAGAAATAATACCCCTTACGAGTACAACAAATAATATCCCTTACCTTATAAAGAAGAGTACTCAACCCGGGTAGAGGGATATATACTTGAAGAAACTTGACTACGCTCAAAGCTTTCTTAAATGTAAAATACGCTCAAGATTATAGAAGAAGAATTCTCTACGCTTTCTATCTAGAGTTTCAGTGAATTCGTAAGAAATAATGAAGGAATGAGCTTCTATTTATAGAAGAATGGATTGAATAGTAACTAATTCATGAACGGTCCATATTGATTCACTTTTAAACGGACGGTCCATATTGGTTTACTATAAAATATTCTAATAAAACAAAATCTTTTAAATAAAATGTGACGCCCCCAAAATAGGTCCATTCCATCCAACCTATTCTGAGTCGCCAAATACATGGTACAGAAACAACTACAACTTTATTAATACATTTGTCGGGCAAAATATGACAACATATATACCGTGAGTTTAAATACAAATATTATCTTCTAGACAATATCCATACCCAAATAAAGTCCTCATTATAATTATTGATACACTATTTTACAAAATAGTGAGGACTACTAAACAACTGTCTTGAACCAACACTCCAGACCCCAACTAGTTCCCGCTATATTCTCGTCTCCTGAGAAGAAAAATGGAACAAAAAGGAAAAGGGTGAGCTCAACTAGCCCAGTAAAGGATATTATGACTAAGATAATGTAAAATAAATTATCGTTAGTCCTCAACAGGGAAAAATCTGATATAATACAATAGACAACAAGTTTCAGATCAATATTCGCAGCGAAAATAATAATTCATAGAAGAGTTACGTAGAGAATGAAACCTACTATAATATATGAATTTAACAGTCCATCATCAACATTTTATCCCTGTAACATCAATCAATATTCATCTTGAATCAAATATTCATCTTTGCACTACAGGCCAAAGATATTCATTAGTCGGTCATGTTCATCTCAACACCTGTACATCTTTGCACTATAGGCCAAAGATATTCATCAGTCGGTCATGTTCATCTCAACACCTGTACATCTTTGCACTATGGGCCAAAGATATTCATAAAAAAATCAACCATCTTTGCACTACAGGCCAAAGATATTCAGTAATGTCATCACTTAGGACTGAGGATGATGAAAAATGTTTTAAAGAAAACGAATCCAGTGAAACAAAAGAACAAATATTAAGGATTCGTACTTTAACCAAATCGAGTTCAAAAATACTCCATAATAAACTATTATGGAGCAGAATTCAAAAAAAAATGAAGATCAAAACATAGATCCAATCAAAGATAGGAACCATAATAGACAATCTTGGACACAGAAAAGAAAATTTAATTTTTCTGTGAATAGTGTCGATTCATGAATAATTATCAGATACGTGAATAAAGGTCGATCGTGAATAAGTAACTTCGACACTAAAAGGTAGAAATTTCACAAGAAAAATCATCATGCTTCGTGAATAGTACTCGTGAATAAGAACTCATGAATAAAGAACTCGACATGAAAAGATCGAATTTCACAAGAAAAATCTTACCAATATTCCGACATAATGATATTGAAAGAAATAATATCATTTTAAAAAATAACATCCCTTACCTCTGAAAAGACAATACTCGATTTGGAATACTTTGAATATAGTCTTTGAAGGAAACTTGCACCAGATAGCAACACTCAAAGTATCAAAATACTCACAAGAATACGCTCGATAATATAGAGAGAGAAGTAAAGAGAAAACTTCAGTTTCTGGTGTAATTTACAATTCTAACCTAAGCACCCTATTTATAGGAAAATGCTTAGAACACCAAAGCAGAAAATTGAATATAATAATATATTTATAACCAAATTTTCCTTAGCCCACCACATCAAAAACACATTTTCCACACAAATGCACTAAAAATGAAAAACATGTTTTAAACAATTTTTGTAACAAAATCAATTCAGACTCAATAATCCAGAACTTCAATAATTCACAATAAATAGCCTTTTTATCAGAAAAAATTGAACCATGTGTCCTTTCCATAGGAAATTTAATTCTCTACAACTTTGCAGAAGAAAGTTTTTCCAAATTCCAAACAAAAATTGACTGAAATCCACAAACGGGCGATTTTACAGGCTATAATCAAATTTCGGTCAAGAATTGTGTCCACCAACACACAAAACATGTGTTAAACATTTAATCCAACAAAAATACTCTTCCTCCTCATTTATTCATATATCCCACATTCATTGTAAAAATATCACCATTAATATATTTAAATGAATTATTTTATCAGAAAAGATAAAATATCAATTTTTTAACAACTTTCACATTAAAAATTTTCCCCATCTATATTCACATAAAATGAATATTTTCCTTATCATATAAATCAATAATTAATTATTCATAAATAATATTACAGAATCACAATAATGACAACCGTGCCGCTCCTGGAAAGAGGGGTTTTCCAATAAGGATCTCTCTCATCATGCGCCATTGATTAGATGACCAAACCTCTCCTTGTATGTAACTTTCTAGACATTGCCAATAATGTTATCTAATAATATTATTCAAATAATATGAATTATTGCTCGATAATAGAAAATACTTGCGGGACAATTATTGAAACAACAAAGAATATAAGATATCAACGTAGCAATTATCAATCAATAAAATATAATATTGAATAAAGAATTACCGTAATAATTTTTGAGTAAAGTGCTTTTCACGTAGAATCAATAATTGGTGCAATACTGCAGTAATCGTTGTGTTTTAACCACCGAGTATTCTAACAAGATAATTGTGAATAACTACGCCAAGTTATTTATAAACAACTTATTCTTGTCGTATTCTTTATCCAATCGCATTCCGTTATAGGGCCCACACAAGGCTGCGCCGTCGTACGAATATTCCCCGACAGCAAGAATATTCCACGACCAAATGAATATTCCCCGACAACAATGAATATTTTATAATCACTTGCTTATTTGAAATATTAACGCATTTTACCCATAACTAACCACATTAATCAAATAAACCCTTACTATTTCAAAATAATAAATAAAGGAAATTCTATTTTATTTAAAAAAATATTCGGGGTCTTACATAAAATATAATATATTCTATTTATAATCTAATAAAACGAATAACTTTATAAAAGTATTCTTTTTTATATAAAAGATTTTACTATGCAAAAATACTACGCAGCACTATGCAACACTATGCATAATAAAATATAATTTATTCTATTTATAGAATAACTTTATAAAAGTATTCATTTTATATAAAAAGATTTTACTATGCAAAATACTATGCATAATAGAATATAATATATTTTATTTATAAAATAACTTTATAAAAGTATTCTATTTTATATAAAAAGCTTTTCCGCTTTTATTACATTAATAATATCAATAAAACAAAACCGGTTTGACTTATCACGTAAAGATCAATAATCAATACCGTGTGCTACTATGCAACCACGCCAGATTCTTGTACTTTTACTACCGAATAGTTTAACAAAGATTAACGAAGAAACTTCGCCGTTATTTTCAAAAAATATTTTTGCTGCTTTTCTCAATCCGACAATAATTCCGTTAATAGGGGTCCACTAATGATTGTCTTGCCGCATTTAATATTCCCCGACAAAGAATATTCCCCGACAAATCGAATATAATATAACAACTTGCATACTTAGCAAAATTTATAAATATTACCCACAACTATAACATTATATTAAATCCACACCATAATATTCAAAAAAAAAAATTCGAGAAATATAAATCTTTATTCGTAAAATTTGGGATTTTACAATCTCCCCTCCTTATGAAATTTCGCCCTCGAAATTTACGTACGTACCTGGTATGCCGAACAGATGAGGACACTTCGTCCGATTCTAACTCTTGAGGTATAACCTTTAAGCATAGAATATATTCCAGGATTTTAACAGGTACATCTTCATACGTTAAATTATCCACTATCTTGTCCGGTTCTAAATCAATAATGTGGTTCGGGTCGTCCACATATTTACGTAACATCGATATGTGAAAAATGTTCTGAACACGAGACAAACTTGGCGGTAAAACGAGTCTATAGGCCACAGTTCCTACTCGATCGAGGATTTTAAATGGGCCAATAAAATCGAGGATTGAGATTTCCTCTCTTCGTCAATTCTTGCTTCTAGAATAACGCCCTCTTGAACCTTCTTTTACACATTCATCAGCTCTTAGTATGTAGCTTGAGCGGCTTTAACTTTATCGATTAAAGTCGATTCTAATCGTATATTCTTTATCTTCACGTGGGTCCCTAGAGTCTTTAACTCTATCTTCATCATTTATACGAAATGGGTCTTTATGTTAACAACATCGCACTCGTAAACACATATGATCTTCTACTCAACGCGTCAGCTACCACGTTCGCTCTTCCACAATGATATTGAATGGTACGATCGTAATCTTCAACAGCTCGAACCAACATCTTTGGTGCATGTTACGTTCGTTTTGGGTGAAGAAAATATTTGAGGGTTTAAGAAATGGGTTTTGATCAATAATACAAAATTCGATTTCATGCTCTAGGGGTAGGCTAAGAAGTCTTCTAGAATACGTCAGGAAATTTATTAACAATAGAAATATCATTCACAACTATGACTCTCATCCAAGACTTGGATAACACGTCACATTGATACCTATCAACTTACCATCGTTAGTCACAACGTCCCCTACGGAAAGTCTGGCTTCGGTGCATTCCACACAAGGAAGTCAACAACGAAAGGACCGGGGCTCTTTACTTATGGCTTGATATGACAATGATTGACTTTAGTGGTTCGGTTGCTTGAATTCGCATAACAGGTTGGTTAAGAATAAGAAAGCTAACAACCTTACTAAAAACATGATGAGTAGTTAACCAATCGATTCCTAAAATCACATCAAATGCAAGTATTTTCAAAGAGATAAGATCGACAGGTAACGTGAAAGTGTTGATTTGAATCAAACAAGATTTATAAATAGTGGAGGTAACGAAGGTTTCTCCCAACTGAGTTTCAATAGATAAATCAAAGTCTAACTTCTCCGGAGTTAAATTCAAACATTGAACACAACTAAGTGAAATGAAAGAGTGAGTAGAATATTCCCCGACAGTAAGAATATTCCACGACCAAACGAATATTCTAAGATAAAATGAATATTTTAAAACCACTTGCTTGTTTGAAATAATTGCGCATTTTACCCATAACTCACCACATTAATCAAATCAACCCTTACTATTTCAACATAATAAATAGAGGAAATTAAATTTTATTAATAATAATTTGGGGTCTTACAGACTTTAGTGGTTTGGTTGCTTGAATTTGCATAACAGGTTGGTTAGGAATATGAAAACTAACAACCTTATTAAAAGCATGATGAGTAGTTAACCAATCGATTCCTAAAATCACATCAAAGGTAAGTATTTTCAAAGAGATAAGATCGACAGGTAACGTGAAAGTGTTGATTTGAATCAAACAAGATTTATAAATAGTGGAGGTAACGAAGGTTTCTCCCAACTGAGTTTCAATAGATAAATCAAAGTCTAACTTCTCCGGAGTTAAATTCAAACATTGAACACAACTAAGTGAAATGAAAGAATGAATAGAACTGGTATCTAACACGGTATAGACTTCGCAAGAATTTATGATCAACTTACCCGTGATAATTTTATTCAGGTTCCTCGTCATGAAAAAAAAAACGCTCTCTCTTAAACTACCGGCTTTGGCTTGTCTGGGACAACCTTTGGCATCACCATTCCAGCTGGACTTAACTTCACCATACGACAAAATCGAGCTAGGTGACCTTCTCTTCCGCAATTAAAACACGCTTTGAATTGTTGCAGATAGTTTGACTCGGATGTGTCCTCCCGTCCGCATTTGAAACATACGACCGGTGGTCGTTCTTCTTCCTTTGAAATGGGTCTTTGATCTTCATTGCCTTTCCATCATTATTGAACCTTCTCTTCTTGAAATTTCCACTTCTATTATCTTGGCCATGATTACCACCGAAGTGGTTACCATTCATGGCATGATAATTTCCCCCACGATGGTTATCATTATTCCGATGACTGTTGCCACCAGTACGATTATTATCGTGTTGTTGGTCGTTGCCTTTCGGTTGTGCTGACTCATTATCGCGCTCCAATAACTGAGCCCTATTCACAACATCTGAATATAAACAAAGTTTGTGAGAAATGAGGTATTGAAGTATATTGGGTTTCAAACCTCTTAGAGATATTCGCGTCATTCGCTCCTCATTATCGACCAAATGGGATGCAAACCGAGACAACTCGATAAACTTAGCCTCGTACTGCGACACGGTCATATTGTTTTGCTCCAGCTTGATGAACTCCACCTCCTTCATGTGACGAATACTTTCGGGAAAGTACTTGTCGTTGAACAACTCTTGAAACTTCTCCCAAGACATCTTGAGTGAGTCAGTCTGGGTACGTTTTACAAATTTTCACCAGTAATCTGCCTCTTCACGCAACATAAAGGTGGCAAATAGAACCTTTTGCTCCTCTGAGCATCCCAAGACATCAAATATCTTGGTGATCTGTTTTAACCATGTCTCCGCCTTAAGTGGTTCTGGCTTTTCCAAAAACTCCGGTGGTCCCTCCTTGAATCGCTAATGCGGACCCACCGTGGGTTGCCATTATTTCCACCTATATTTTGAACATGAGTCTCTCTTACCTATTATTGCATGAATTGCATAAAGCCTCTGAACATTCTATCGTTCATCATTTGGTCAGTGTTGTTGTTTACAGGAGGATTATCGCCTTCCTGATGAACATTATCCTGATTATTGATATATGGAGACTCAACGGTCTCCTGTGCTCTATTGTTATTCTCAACATTCTCGGATGCCATTTTCAAATACTGAAACAAAACAAGGGTTAATTAACATATCACATATTATCCCTATACTCTAACCGACCAATTAAATACCAAATAAACTTAGGTAGGTCATACTAGCGAAGGAATTCCCCGTCTTTCCCCTCCTAGTTCTTATCTCACATCTCAGCCAGGGATCATATCCCTAAGCTTTGATACCAACTGTGACGCCCCCAAAAATTGGTATACATCACCCATCTTGAGTCGCCAAATACATGGTACAAATTTCAAATACAACTTAATTATACAACAGTCGTGTAAAATATGACAAAACATACGCTGTGAGTTTTAATACAAATATTGTAATCTAGACAATATCCACACTCAATTGAGTCCTCATTATAATTATTATCACACTATTTAACAGAATAGTGAGGACTACTAATGCTATCATCTGGACTGTCAATCCGTTCCCCGACTCGTCCCAGCTATATTCTCATTTCCTGAAAAGAACAGTGATGGAAAGGGTGAGCTCAACTAGACCAGTAAGAAATATTATGACTAAGATAATGCAGAATAAATTATCATTAGTCTTCAACAATGTTAAACTGATAAAATACAAAAGACATCAAGTTTAACTGCAGTGGAACAAGCAATCCATTAAAAGAGTCAATTAGAGAATAAAATCTACTATCTTTTATGATTTAAAAAGGTTTTTTTCATCACTTTTATCGCTGAGACTCAGCTTAATAAATATTCCACACCATCCCTGCACTACGGCCAAGGATATTCATTAGTATCACGACCACAAATTATCTATGCACTACGGGCCAAGGATATTCGTGTATTCATCAACTGGTCCCGATCACGCCATAAAATAATTCATCTTTTCGCACCTCGTCAAGAGAATCCATAGCCATAATCATACCAAAAACTATCCATCAATGCACTACTAGCCAACGAGAAACTTTTTCCACATCATTTGTAACATTACTACCATAATTATACCAAATAATCCTCAATCATAATCATACCAAGTCCATCTATGCACTACACAGTGCCACGTATTTGACTTTCAACATAATATAAACATGAGGATGATGACAATGACATAATAATTCAATAAAACAAGTTCAAGAATTAATTTATCCAGAACTAATAACGCCCAAATTGTCAACATGATACTGCTTTGTAGAGTAAAATTGAAGAATGCTTTGAAGAATATTTCCATGAAAAATACTGGATGAAGCGCAAATATCAAGGATATTCCACTAATTTCATGGAGTATAGAAGTCAAAATTTTAACCAACCGAGTATAATAAAGAATGGAATAACAAAAGAAATCACCGTGCAGGCGCGGATTGTGATGGCGTTTATTCTAATGAATAATAAATAATCGGAACCGTGTCGGTGCGAAATTACATGCCGATGTGATGTTCTAACGAGAATAATAAATAATGGAATAACAATGAAATCACCATGCATGCGGTACTTGATGTATGTGTCATTCCAATGTAATAATAAATAACGGAACCAGTGTCCGCGTAAAAAGCACGAGTGATTTTTTCCGATGAATAATAAAGAATGGAATAACAATAGAATTCACCACGCATACAATAATCGAATGCATGTGTTATTCCAACAAAATAATAAATAATGGAACCAGTCATGCGTAACGCACCGAAGTGATGTTCCAACAGAATAATAAAGAATGGAATAACGTAAGAATTTCACCACGTGTATGCGGTACTTCACATGTATACGAGTTATTCCAACATAATGATAAAGAATTGAATAATGTAAGAATTTCACCATGTATAGGGTAGCCACAGATACAAAGTTATTCCAACAGAATAATAAAGAATGGAATAATGTAAGTTCTCTTCATGAATACAAAAGAAATAATACCCTTACGAGTACAACAAATAATATCCCTTACCTTATAAAGAAGAGTACTCCAACGGATAGGTATGGGATATACTTGAAGAAACTTTCACTACGCCAAAGCTTTCTTAAATGTAAAAATACGCTCAAGATTATAGTAGAAGAATTCTCTCAGCTTTCTCTCTAGAGTTTCAAAGAATTCGTAAGAAATAATGAAGGAATGAGCTTTATTTATAGAATAATGGATCAATAAGAACTAATTCATGAACGGTCCAAATCGATTCACTTTTAAACGTCATTTATCTGATTGGTTTACTATAAAATATTCTAATAAAAAAAATCTTTTAAATAAAATATAATATATTCTATATATAATCTAATAAAACGAATAACTTTATAAAAGTATTCTATTTTATATAAAAAGATTTTACTATGTAAAAAACTATACAAAGCACTATGCAACACTATGCATAATAAAATATAATATATTCTATTTATAGAATAACTTTATAAAAGTATTCGCTTTTATATAAAAAGATTTTACTATACAAAACACTATGCATAATAGAATATAATATATTCTATTTATGTAATAACTTTATAAAAGTATTCTATTTTATATAAAAAGCTTTTCTGCTTTTATTACATTAATAATATCAATAAAACAAAACCGAGTGACTTATCACGTAAAGATCAATAATCAATATCGTGTCTTACTATGCAACCACGCCAGACATCTTTATTTTTACTAATGAAAGTAGTTTAACAAGATTAACGAGAAACTTCACATTATTTTTATAAAAATATTTTTGTCGTTTTCTCAATCCGACAATAATTCTGTTGTGGGGTCCACCAATGATTGTACCGTCGTACGAATATTCCCCGACAAAGAATATTCTCCAACCAATCGAATATAATATAACAACTTGCATACTTTGCAAAATTTATAAATATTACCCACAACTATAACATTATATTAAATCCACACCATAATATTCAAAAAAAAAATTGAGAAATTTAAATCTTTATTCGTAAAATTTTGGATTTTATAATCTCCCCTCCTTATGAAATTTCACCCTCGAAATTTACGTTCGTACCTGGTATGCCGAACAGATGAGGACACTTCGTCCGATTCTAACACTTCGTAAAATTTGGGATTTTACAAGCGGTACTTTACATATACAGATTATTCCAACAGAATAATAAGGAATAAAATAACAGAAGAATTTCACCAAGTATAGGGTAGTCCCCGTATACAGGTTATTCTAACAAAATAATAAAGAATGGAATAACAGAAGTTCTCTTCATGAATACAAAAGAAATAATATTCCTTACCTTATAAAGAAGAAACTGGATATAGAAGTAGTGAAGTAGCATAATACTTTTCTTCTTTCTCTCTATAGTTTCTCTCTCTAGAGTTTCAGTGAATTCGTAAGAAATAATGAAGAAATGAGCTTCTATTTATAGGAGAATGGATTGAATAGTAACTAATTCATGAACGGTCCAGATTGATTCACTTTTAAACAGACGGTCAAATTGATTTAATAAAATATTCTAATAAAACAAAATCTTTTAAATAAAATATAATATATTCTATTTATAATATAATAAAACGAATAACTTTATAAAAGTATTCATTTTATATAAAAAAATTTACTATCTAAAACACTACGCAGCACTATCGCAAACACTATGCATAATAAAATATAATATATTCTAATTATTGTCAATAAAACAAATAACTTTATAAAAGTATTATGTTTTATATAAAAAGATTTTACTATGCAAAATACTATGCATAATAAAATATAATATATTCTAATTATTATTTAATAAAACAAATAACTTTATAAAAGTATTCTGTTTTATATAAAAAGCTTTTCTGTTTTATTACAATAATAATATTAATAAAACAAACTTCATCATCATTATTATAATTCACACTATTAATCGATAAGAGGCGGTTTTCCAATAAGGATTTCTCCCTATTGGCGCATATGATGATGTGTATGATAATAAATGGGATTGATTATGGACTATTGACCAATATGATTGGATTTATTGATGGATCATACACATCATCATATGTTATTTATTGATGCATATGATGATGTGTATGATAATAAATGGGATTGATTATGGACTATTGACCAATATAATTGGATTTTATTTTAGATGGATGCATGAATGTATGGGTTTTATTAAATGGGTCTGCATGCCTCGCCTTCTCTAATTTTTTCTTAATGTAAATTCTATCTCCTCCTATGTACTTCCCTCGATCGATCAAGGTTTCTATTTATTTTAAAATAGTTATGTAATAGAAAATAGTTAGAATTAATTTTAAAGAATTAGAGATCAAGGAGCAAGGAGCGCTTGAAGACCCGTTTGTAATGGAGCCCGGGTTTAAATGTAATAGTTATATTTAAATATTATTTCTTGCACCCCTAGGGTTTGACCTTTTGGTTCACTTGGTGGCTCTAGTGAACCAAACTAGAATAAAAGTCCATAATCAATCCGGGTAGAATATAGTATTCTATATGTGCATGCTTATACTATATATATATATTATATATTATGCAAACATGTTTCGCATGTTAATTAATATGACACGTATTTTATATATATATGTGCATGCGCGCTAAACAAGATGAGACAAATTAATAACAAACCCCTCAATTTTTATATTAAGTCCTAAGCGTTCAAAGATATTTGGAATATCGAACGACGCCTTCTAGCATGATAAAATTAATAGAGTATTAAATATTTAATATGAGTTTGTTGTGTCACCACAAGGCAAGTATTAAGTATTTAAGATGTTAATTTATCACATTTGATGCTTATAAAGAAAATTGAACAATATTATTTTGTTGTGTCACCACAAGGATGATATTTTTCTTTTTTGAATATATGGAGTGCTAGGTCGGACTTAACTTGGATAATTTTGATTCTTGGATGTGCCACCACTTGATCAAAATAATCTAAGAGGCAAAAAAAAAAGGTTGCATAGTTGATGTAATTGACAAAAGTTGTCTACCTATTTATTTATATATAGTTTGTTGTGTCACCACAAGGCTATATACATTTGAAATGGGATCCTTATTCTCACTAGCAAATCTTTAATTAGATTTTGCCGAACTATATAAGTGAAGGTAATATAGTTTGAAGAAAATAGTGGGAGATACCAATTTAAAACAAGACCTAATTTATTTTGGTAATTAATAAAAGAATGTATGTTAAAATGTTGTTAATTACAAATTCATTTACAGAATTTTACCAATATTATCATACACATCATCATATGCATCAATAAATAACATCATCATATGCATCATATGGTCATTCCCAGGAAAGAGGCGGTTTTCCAATAAGGATTTCTCCCTATTGGCGCGCAATTAGGTGACCAAGCCTCTCCTTGACAGAACTTCTAGACATCGTTAATTTTGCAAATAATAGTGTTAATAACTTCTTCGTCTCAATTATTGATTTAAAAATATATAAAATATTGACAATAATTGAATCAAATAACGTGAGATACTATGCAGCAATTACTGTAGCAATAATTGAACAAAACTGAGTGACTTCTCACGTAAGCATCAATAATCAATACCATGTGCTACTATGCAACCACGCGTATTACTATACTTTTAACACCAGGTGTTTCAACAGTTAACGGTAAAACTTCCGCCGTTATTTTCATAAAATTATTTTTGTCGTTCTCTCAATCGGACAATAATTCCGTTGTGGGGTCCACCAATAATTCCGTTATGGGGTCCACCAACGAATATTCCCCGACCAATCGAATATTATATAACAACTTGCATACTTTTCAAAATTTCTAAATATTACCCACAACTATAACATTATATTAAATTTACTCCATAATATTTAAATAAATGATATTTATAGAAAATTCATCTTTATTCATAAAAGTTGGGGTATTACAATCTCCCCTTCTTATGAAATTTCACCCTCGAAATTAGGGTACATACCTGGTATGTCGAAGAGGTAAGGATACCTTGATTTCATTTCAGATTCTAACTCCGAGTTCATTTCCTCAACATCGTGGTTTCTCCACAAAACTTTGACTTGAGGTATAACCTTGGAGCGTAGAATATGTTCCTTCTTATCCGAGATTTGAACAGGAATCTCTTCATACGTTAAATCTTCCGCTATTTCGTCTGGTTCTAACTCAATAATGTGGTTTGGGTCTTCCACATATTTACGTAACATGGATATATGAAAAACGTTATGAACACGAAACATACTTGGCGGTAAAAGCGAGTCTATAGCCACGCCCTACTCGATCGAGGATTAAAATGGGCCAATGAATTGAGGATTGAGCTTTCCTCTCTTTTCAAATCCCGTAACTCCTTTCCATGGAGCAACACGTAACAACACATGATCTCCAATATCGAATTCCACGTCCTTTCGATGAAGATCAGCATAACTCTTTTGTCGATCTTGTGAGGTTTTATACGTTACCGGATTGTTTGAATCTTTTCCGTAGTCATACGTACCCACTCCAGTTCCAACAACGTTGCTTCACCCACCTCATCCCAGCATACTGGAGAATGACACTTTCTTCCATACAACGCCTCAAATGGAGCCATGTCAATACTTGATTGATAACTGTTGTTGTAGGAAAACTCCACCAATGGTAAAAACTTGTCCCAACTTCCTTTGAAGTCAAGGACACAGAGTCTTAATAAATCTTCAAGAGTTTGAATAATCCTCACTGATTTTCCGTCCGTCTGAGGATGATATGCCGAACTAAATCGTAAATCCGTGCCCATAGCTTTTTGCAAACTAACCCAAAATCGTGAAGTGAATCTTGGGTCTCGATCAGAAACTATAGATTCTAGCATACCATGCAATCTTACAACCTCATTTATGTACATACGAGCAAGACGTTCAAGTGTATAAGTTTCTCGTATAGGTAAGAAATGAGCAGACTTGGTCAATCTATCAACAATGACCCAAATTGCATCTGTGCCTTGAGAAACCTTGGGAAGACCAGTAACAAAATCCATGGTAATGTGCTCCCACTTCCATTCTGGAATTTCAAGTGGTTGCAATAGACCTTTTGGTACTTGATGCTCCGCCTTGACTCGTTGACAAGTTAGACACCTTGAGATAAACAGCGCTATCTTTCTCTTCATATTGCTCCACCGAAATTTATGTCGAAGATCACGATACATTTTGTACTCCCTGGATGGATTGCAAATGGTGTGTTGTGCGCCTCCATCATGATTTTATACTTTAACTCAGGGTCGTTAGGAACACAAAGTCTGGAGTTGACTCGAAGTATTCCTTCTTCATCGATTCTTGCTTCTGACATAGCACCTTCTTACACTTTCTTCCTCATATGCATCAGCTTCAGGTCTGTAGCTTGAGCAGCTTTAACTTTATCGATTAAAGTCAGTTCTACTCGTATATTCGCCATCATCACGTGGGTCCCTAGAGTCTTTATCTCTATTTCCATCCTTTGGAAGTCATACAAAATGGGCCTTTGCATTGACAATATCACACTCGTACCCGCATATGATATTCTACTTAATGCGTCAGCTACCACGTTTGCTTTTCCATGATGGTATTGGATGGTATGATCATAATCTTTCAACAGTTCAAGCCAACGTCGTTGTCGCATGTTGAGTTCCTTTTGAGTGAAGAAATATTTGAGGCTTTTATGATCCGTAAAGATCTCTACTTTCTCCCCATACAAGTAATGCCTCCAAATCTTTAGTGCAAAAAAGACTGCTGCCAACTCTAGATCATGAGTAGGATAATTCCTCCCATATTGCATGAGAACACATCCTAACCCTTTGCCTGAAGCATCACTATAGATGACAAATCCCTCCGAGCTAGATGGTATTGTCAGAACAGGTGCTGAAATGAGTCTACTCTTGAGTTCTTGAAAACTCTTCTCACATTCCTCGCTCTAACCGAATTTTGTAACTTTTGGAGTCAGCTGAGTTAATGGAGTAGCGATTCGAGAAAATCCTTCCACGAATCTCCAATAATAACCAGTTAAAACGAGAAAGCTACGTACTTCGGTCACTGATTTAGGTTGCTCTCAGCTTTGAATTGCCCAAGGAATGCTACTTCCTCAAGACAGAACTCGCATTTCTTCAACTTGGCATAAAGCTTATATTCACGAAGCTTTTGGAGTATCAGCCTCAAGTGTTGCTCATGATATTCATGGGTTTTGGAGTATATGAGGATGTCATCAATAAAGACGACCACAAAGTGATCCAAATATTCCTTGAATACTCGGTTCATCATGTCCATGAAGGCAGCAGGAGTATTAGTCAATCTAAAAGACATGACTAGGAATTCATAATGCCCGTCTGCATCGAGTTCGAAAGCGATCTTTGAATGTCATCAGTTTTAATCTTCAACTGATGATATCCGGAACGAAGATCAATCTTTGAAAAGAATTTAGCTCCTTACAACTGATCAAACAGGTCATCAATGTGAGGCAACGAGTACCTATTTTTGATGGTGACATGATTCAACTCCCGATAATCAATACAAAGTCGCATACTTCCATCTTTCTTCTTTACGAATAGAACAGGAGCACCCCAAGGAGACGTACTAGGATGAATGAAGCTGATGTCTAACAATTCCTGTAGTTGGGTTTTTAACTCCTGAAGTTCAACAGGAGCCATTCGATATGGGGCTTTGGAAATGGGTTTTGTACCAGATTCAAGGTCGATACAAAATTCAATTTCATGCTATGGGAGTAGGCCAGGAAGTTCTTCAGGGAATACATCAGGAAATTCATTAACAATAGAAATAACATTCAAAACTAACGTATTTTTGTTTAGATCCGTGACATAAGCTAAGAAAGCTTGACATCCGTTTTTCAATAAACGAATAGCTTTATGGCTTGAGATGACAGTGATGGATTTTAATGGTTTGGTTGCTTGAATTCGCATAGTAGGTTGGTTAGGAATATGAAAGCTAACAACCTTACGAAAATAATCAATTTTTGCATGATGAGTAGTTAACCAATCAATCCCTAGAATCACATCAAATGCAAGTATTTTCAAAGAAATAAGATCGACAGTAACGACGATTCTGATTTGAATCAAACAAGACTTATAAACCGTGGATGTAATGAAGGTTTCTCCCAACGGAGTTTCAACAGATAAGTCAAAATCTAATTTCTCTGGAGTCAAATTTAAACGTTGAGCGCAAGTAGGAGAAATAAAGGAATGGTTAGAACCGATATCAAATAAAGTATAAAATTCGCTAGAGTTTATGATTAGCTTACCCGTGATCACCTCGTTTGGATTCCTCGCTTTTTGGGAGGTTACGACAAACGCTCTCCCTTAAACTACCGGTTTTGTCTTGTCTGGGACCCCCTTTGATGCCTCCATCCCAGCTGGACTTGACTTTGGTGCACGACAAAATCGAGCTAGGTGGCCTTCTTTTCCATAATTATAACATGTTTTGGACTGCATCGTGCAGTTTGGACTTATGTGTCCTTCCCCTCCACATTTGTAACATATGACCGGCGGTCGTTCTCCTTCCTTAACGTTGTGAGTCTTTGGTCTTGACGCTCTTTCCATCTTTCTTTGAACCTTCTCTTCTTGAGCTTTTCACTCCTATTGTCTTGGCCATGATTACCACACCGAAGTGGTTATCATTTTTGGCATGTTGATTCCCTCCATGTTTGTTGTCACCGCTTCGATGACTGCTACCATTGGTATTATCGACTTGTCGGTTGCTCTCTCTTGATTCGGTTGACTCATTATCGCGCTCTAATAATTGAGCCCTATTCACAACATCTGAATACAAACACAGTTTATGAGAGATAAGGTATTGACGTATCTCGGGTTTCAAACCTCTTAGAAACATCCGCGTTATTCTCTCTTCATTATCAACCAAGTAGGATGCAAACCGAGATAACTCGGCAAACTTAGCTTCGTACTGCGCCACGGTCATATTATTTTGCTCAAGCTTGATGAACTCTACCTCCTTCATGTGACGAATACTTTCGTGAAAGTACTTGTCGTTGAATGACTCTTGGAACTTCTCCCAAGACATCTTCAAGACGCAGGTCGAGTACGCTTCTGATTCCCACCAAGTCTGCTTCACACGCAATATGAAGGTGGCAAAGGGAACCTTTTGCTCCTCGGAGCATCCCAAGACATCAAATATCTTGTTGATCTGTTTTATCCATGTCTCCGCTTTAAGTGGTTTTGGCTCTCCAAAAAATTTCGGTGGTCCCAGCTCCTTGAACTGCTTAGCGGTGACCGTCCGAGAGTTGTCAGTGTTTCCACCTGCATTTTGGACAGGAGCCACCTTCGCTTGATGTTGCATGAATTCTAAGAAGCTCCTAAACGTCTGGGTCGTTAAATCATTTGATCAGTGTTGTTGTTTACAGGAGGATTATCGCCATCTTGTTGCATATTGTCCTGATTATTGATCTGTGGAGACTCAACGGTCTCATGTGCTCCATTGTTTATCTCAACATTTTTCGGATGCCATTTTCAAATACTGCCACAAAACAAGGGTTAATTAACATATCACATATTATCCCTATACTCTGACCGACCAATTAAATGCCAAATAAACTTAGGTAGGTCATACTAGCGAAGGAATTTCCGCCTCCCCCCTAGTTCTTGTCTCACATCTCACCAGGGGATCATATCCTAAGCTTTTATACTAACCGTGACGCCCCCAAAATAGGTATACATCACCCATCTTGAGTCGCCAAATACATGGTACAAAATACAAATAAAACTTAATTATACAACTGTCGTGTAAAATACGACAAAACATAACTGAGAGTTTAAACATGAATATTACCTTCTAGACAATATTCACTCTCAAATAGAGTCCTCATTATATTTATTATCACACTATTTTACAGAAAAGTGAGGACTACTAATACACCATCTCGGACCATCACTCCGCTCCTCGACTAGTCCCCACCACGCTCTCATTTCAAAGAGAACAAAGGTGAAAGAAAGGGTGAACTCAACTAGCCCAGTAAGAAATATTATAACTAAGATAATGCAGAATAAATTATCATTAGTCTTTAACAATGTTAAACTGATAAAATACAAAAGACATCAAGTTTAACTGCAGCGGAACAAGCAATCTATTATAAGAGTCGGGTAGAGAATAAAATCTACTATCTTCCATGATTTAAAATATTTTCATCAATTTTTATCACTGAGACTCAGCTTAATAAATAAACCACATCATCTAATCATCCCTGTAGCACGGCCAAGAATATTCATTAAATCATCAATGGTCATGACTATACCAAATAATCCCTGGTCATAATCATACCAAAAATCATCCCATCAATGCATTACAGAACCGAGGACTTTTGCCACATCATTTATAACATTACAGGTCATGATTATATCGAATGATCCCTGGACATAATCATACTAAGTCCATCTATGCACGTAAGCCAAAGATGACTTTCATCACAATATAAGCATGAGGATGATGACAATGATATAAGAATTCAATAAAACAAGTTCAAGAATTAGTTTATCAAGGAACCAATAACGTCCAAATTGTCAATATGATACTGCTTTGTAGGGTAAAACTCAAGAATGCTCAGAAGAATATTTCCATAAAAAGATACTAGATGAAGCGCAAATATCAAGGATATTCCACTAATTTCATGGAGTATAAAAGCCAAAACTTTAACCAGCTGAGTATAATAAAGAATAAAATAACAAAAGAAATCACCAAGTATGCGATAAATCGCACAGACAGGTTATTCCAACAAAATAATAAATAACGGAACCAGTGTCAGCGTAATCCCTTGACCGATGTGATATTCCAAATGTAATAATAAATAATGGAACCAAGTCATTCAGAACGCATTGCATGTGATATTCGAGCGTAATAATAAAGAATGGAATAACAATAGAATTCACCGTGCACGCGATAGATCGCATGCATGTTTATTCCAATGTAATAATAAATAATGGAACCGTGTCATGCGTAAACGCACGCATGTGATATTCCAACGCTGTAATAATAAAGAATGGAATAATGTAAGAATTTCACCATGTATGCGGTACTTTACATATACAAAGTTATTCCAATGTAATAATAAGGAATGGAATAATGGAAGAATTTCACCAAGTATAGGGTAGTCTCCGTATACAGGTTATTCCAAAAAAATAATAAAGAATGGAATAACAGAAGTTCTCTTCATGAATACGAAAGAAATAATACCCCTTACCTTATAAAGAAGAAACTGGATATAGAAGTAGTGAAGTAGCAGAATACTTTTCTTTTTTCTCTCTATAGGTTCTTTCTCTAGAGTTTCAGTGAATTCGTAAAAAATAATGAAGGTATGAGCTTCTATTTATAGGAGAATGGATTGAATAAGAACTAATTCATGAAACTATCCAGATTGATTCACTTTTAAACCAGACTGGTGCATCGATTTAATAAAATATTCTAACAAAATCTTTTTAAATAAAATATAATATATTCTATTTATAATCTAATAAAACGAATAACTTTATAAAAGTATTCTTTTTATATAAAAAGATTTTACTATACAAACACTATACGAGCACTATGCAAATACTATGCATAATAAAATATAATATATTCTAATTATTGTCTAATAAAATAAATAACTTTATAAAAGTATTCTATTTTATATAAAAAGATTTTACTATGTAAAATACTATGCATAATAAAATAGAATATATTCTAATTATTGTCTAGTAAAACAAATAACTTTATAAAAGTATTCTGTTTTATATAAAAAGCTTTTCTGTTTTATTACATTAATAATACTAATAAAACAAACTTCATCATCATTATTATAATTCACACTATTAATCGACCAGGTCGTTTTCAGGAAAGAGGGGGTTTTCCAATAAGGATTTTTCCTTATTGGCGCGCAATTAGGTGACCAAACATCTCCTCAAGTAACTTCTAGATCGTTAATATTGCAAATAATAATATTAATAACTTCGTCGTCTCAATTATTGATTTAAAATATATAAAATATTGACAATAATTGAATCAAATAACGTGAGATACTATACGCAAAAATAATTATGTAGCAATAATTAAACAAAACCGAGTGACTTCACGCAAGCATCAATAATCAATACCAAAAGCTATTATACAACCACGCCAGACATCGTATTTTTAACACCGGTGTTTCAACAGCTTAACGGTAAAACTTATGCCGTTATTTTCATAAAAATATTTTTGCCATTTTCTCAATCCGACAATAATTCCGTTGTGGGGTCCATCAATGATTATGACGTCGTACGAATATTCCCTGTTTAAAATGAATATTTTCCGACCAATCTAATATTATATAACAACTTGCATACTTTTCAAAATTTCTAAATATTACCCACAACTATAACATTATATTAAATTCACTCCATAATATTTAAAAAAATTATATTTATAGAAAATTCATATTTATTCATAAAAGTTGGGGTCTTACAGGTTCTATTGACCACCTGATTTTAAAATAAAAATCACATACTTTCAATAAGTAGTCAGTTTTAAAAAATTAAGTAGACGTGAATTTAGTTAATATAGGATTAAAATTATTAAAAGTTAATATAAGTTACTAAAAATTTTAAAATTAACATTAATAATTTAAATTTTTGCCGATACAATTGTTGAAATTGTATCTACTTAAGAAATAGCTCTCATTTTAAATGATATATTTTTTTCAAATATGTATGCAACTCATTTCAAGTGATATATTTGTCGTAAATTTTTAACTGATAATTGGAAAAGAATGGTTGAGCGGAGAAATGTGTGAAGAAATAGATTTTTTATTTTTAATATATTTACTAAGAGAGATAATAATAGGTTTTGGAATATAAATACCTCCATGCATACGGTCACTATATTGAGTTGATCAGCTCTAAGAAAATCTTACACTTCATCCGCATCGTATTCTGAATGCACGTAAATGGGAAAAAAAACTTATTTCACAGGAGAAAATAAGATCTGAGCTGAACTGAAATAAGAGATGTAAATGGAAAAAAGACTTTAATATATAAGAAAACAAGAAGCAGTGCAATAAGTTTGTATGTAGGTACGCAGGTATTGACCGACCAGTCATTTATTACTCCACAGCTAAAGTGCGTGACTAATCAGTCACACTCATTGACTAACTAATCTATCTTACTATTACTCAACGGCTGTTACACATACACAACTTTGTATGTAGGTGTGCAGGTGTTCTGTATAAATATATACTAATATTTAATGTTTTTGTTTGTTATGTATGTGTGTAGGATGTCAATTTTGGGTCGAGGGGGGTCAAATTTATTTTTTTTATTTTTTTTAATCACAATTATCAGAATAACAAATAAAAAATAATAGAGCAAGTTTGAATAAATCAATTACGAATTTAAAAATGTCTTAAGATTAATTTAAAATGTCAAATTTTCCTTTGTTTTTTGAATGAAAAGAACATATTTTAATTGTTTTCATTTAAATATTTATAAACTTTTTTTTAATATAATGATGTTATAGTCTTATCCCGTAATAATACCGCTTAGTTTAAAAATGGTCGATGATAATGAATGAATTGGTGAAAACATTATGTCATTTATATTATAATTACTAAAAATAGACAAATGTAACTCCTTATTTAAAATGGGTGGTTAGCTGGTAATTTAATTATTAAAAAACTAACTTCTTTTTATGGAGCATAATTGATAATTCTTTTATATAATAATTCTCAATTTCAAAAGTTTGTCATAAGTTTACTTTCAGTGCAGTTGTGTTTTAATTTGATTTTGATTATGGTATAGGATGCAATATCTCACCACATTTCAAAAATTAAAATCAAAATCAAATCAAAACAATCTTCAGTGTATATCATTACACACACCTACCAATTAATGTTAGACCGTTGGATGAGTACGAATGTCTTGATGGACTGTTGAATTGGGTACGAGATTTTAGGCAATTAATTGACCTGGTCATTTCAATAAGAAAATGTTTGGTACTGGTTCTATTGACCACCTGGTTTGAAAATAAAAATCACAGACTTTCAATAAGTATAAATTATTTTTTATATTTATTATTTCAATTTCAGTAATTATAAATAATTTGAATTTCTTACAATCAAATATAATTTTTTTTTTAAAAAAAAAAATCAGTAGGCAAGAATTTAGGATTAAAATTATTTGAAGTTAATATAATTTATTAAAAAAATTAAAATTAGCATTAATAATTTGAAATTTTCACTATACAATTATTAAAATTGTATCTATCTAAAAATACCACTCCTTTCAAGTGATATATTTGTTTTTACAAAATAATACTTTTTAAAAATAATACTTTTTAAAAAAATGTATGTAACTCAATCAACTAAATAAATATAATAACATTTTAAAAGTTCATGTTATAATAAAAAAATACCTCTAATTTTGAAATGATTTGTAATAACTTCCAACGCATGAATAATACTAGATTATTTTTGCATTCTGATTAATTTTTTGTTTTGTTTTTGAAAATATTTGCTAATAAGTCTTCTTATTGACCAAAAGAAAAAAAAATGATTAAATTAGATATGCTCTAGCTTGATTTTGTTTTTTATATTCTGTATTATAGATATATTCTTTTTTCATTTTTTAAAATATTTAGCAAGTAAAAATATTTGAAAATTTATAAAACCATACTTTTTCTATCTCAAAATATAATAACAATTAAAATTTTGAAGTAAAGTTGGGATGCTTTTAATTTAATTATTTTATTTAAGTTCTATAATCCTAGTCAATGTAGTTTATAAATATTGTGTATTATCTAAGAGTTATTAAAATGATAAATCAACTACGAATTTGAAAATGTCTTAAGATTAATTTAAAATATTAAATTTGGTTTTTTTTATTTTGAATGAAAAAAGTGTATTTTAATTTTTTAGTTAAATATTTATAAAAAAATTATAATATAATGGTATTATATTTTATCCCGTAATAATAATGTGTTTAAAAATGCATTAAGGTGTGCAGAGTGATTTATTGGTCTTATTAATATAGTACTAGTAGCTCAGCACACTTCAAAAATTAAAATCAAAATCAAATCAAAACAAAATGCACGAGATTTAACCGTACACTCTTACCAATTGAAGTTTGGCTAGTTGGATGGGTACGAATCTCTTGCCAAATTTAAACAGTTGGATGAATACAAGTATCTAGGCAATTGATTAACCTCGTTTAATTCTGGGTAGCCATTCTTTTAAATTATTCTTTATACTTATTAATTCAGTTTCAATAATTATAAATAATTTAATTTTCTTACAATCAAATACAATTTTAAAAAATTAAGTAGACATGAATTTATTTAATTTAGGATTAAAATTATTAAAAGTTAATATGAGTTATTAAAAAATTTAAAATTAGAATTAATAATTTGAATTTTTGATGATACAATTGTAGAAATTGTATCTATCTAAGAAATACATTTCATTTCAAGTGATATATTTTTTAAAAAAAAATATTTTTTTCAAATATGTATGCAACTCATTTCAAGTGATATATTTGTGATAAATAGTTCATCATATTATTATAGGGTGCAGGTATAGAGGCAAGTGCAGCTATGCAGGATTTAAATGAGTGTAGTTGTCTTTTGATTTGATTTTAATTATGGTATAGGGTGCACTATCTCACAACATTTCAAAAACCAAAATCAAAATCAAATCAAAACAATCTTTCAGTATATATAAATACACACTCTTACCAATTATTGTTGGACCGTTGGATGAGTATTAATGTCTTGACAAATTTCGATTGTTGGATTGGTTATACCAATTATTGTTGGACTGTTGGATGAGTATCAATGTCTTGACAAATTTTGATTGTTGGATTGGGTAGAGTTTCTAAGCAATTAACTGACCTGGTCATTTTAATAAGAAAATATTTGAAACCGATTCTACTGATTTGAAAATGGAAATCACATACTTTCAATAAGTAGTCAGTCTTAAAAAATTATGTTAGGAATAAGCATGTGAATGATATTTCTATTTACATGTGATTTGATTATGATATATATATATATATATATATATATATGAATGAATATGCAAGTATGCTTGCATTAAAAAAAGCTGTAAAGTCCTCTAATAGATTATAGAAACATATGTACAAGGACTTAGAATGAATTGATCAAATATGTTAGGTTGATCCTACATAAGCTAAACAGCTTTGTAAAGTTCTTAAAAAGAAATGATGTACAAGGACTACAAATATAAAAAGATCAAACATGTTAGGTTGATCTTATGATGTAATAGATAGGCATGTCTGATCGTCGAAAGCATCGCACTGTAAATCGTATCCGCCGCCAGAGAGTCAAGGAAAATTCGAGAGCTATCAAGGCAGAATTGTAGTCTACAAGATAGTAGATCCCGGAGTTCGTAGACTGCCAGGAGAGACGGGGAAGGATCGTTATGTGTCGAGTAGCACTTCCTCAGAGTCGTAGTCTACTGAGGAAGTCATGTTTAGAATCGTAGAGACAGCCTTCCTACGAGCCGACCAAGCATCTACCGAAGCTAAGTCAAGAATCGTAGACTACACTCAGAGTCGTAGAGTCTCATGATCGTGTCGAGGCGTAGATCGTGGTCGAGCAAGATCAGATGAAGACAACAAGCACAACGACAGAAATCGTAGAGTGTCAAGATCTGATCTCGGAAGTCGTAGTGTCTGCACAGCCGAAGCTGAATCGTAGAGTGTAGAGCTGAGACTTCAACAGATGTACTCACAACGCCAAGGCAGGATCGTAGAGCTAATACGATTCTCAACAAATGATCACTCCCAGAATATCCAAAAGAATGAAGCTTCTGGTTGGTACTGCAAAGATACATCCCACCTAAAAGAAACCAGAGAACACTCAAAGAATGGCATGCAAGCTAACAGAAGATCTAAGCATCAACTTAATCAGCATCCAGATTGAGTTGTGAAGCCATTCGAGATGAAATCTTACACAAGTTGATCATAAGAAGACTTCAATAACTAACTAAAAAAAGTAAGCTAGTACAGTTGATGTCAAGTAAATAAAAGACATCGATCTTGGAAGCAATCAGGACCGTAGTGTTTGTCAAACAAAGAAAGAACTGATGGAGTGCACTAAGATACTGGTCAGCCTCTGAAGAATAAGGCTAAAGTTATTAATCATTGGGTCAGTCCATTGATGATAAGTGAACGGGAGATCACAAGGAGAAAAAGAGCTGGACACGCCACAAATCTGAAGTGTCTTGCTATTCAGAAGGGACTAGAACAAAGAATCAAGCCATCGATTTCGAGAGCGGTAAGCAAAATGTAAAGTGTTGAAGCACCAGATAAGAGAAGGAAGAAGTGTTCTACATTGCAGATCCAATGAACACTCTTCAAGATCGTAGTGTTGTCTCTACCGTCAACTAGACACTACGATCAGGTCCAAGAAATGTGTGCATCAGAATCGTAGAGTTCAAACAACTGAGGATCAAGCATCGCAACCGGTTCAACCCGAAGATTGATATTCGAACAAAGCTTATTGAGAGCATCGATGCAAAAGGACAACCTCTGATCGATAAATCAGAAGGGGGAAATAAAGTCGTCAACCTGCCCGAGACATCAAAGTGACATCTCTGACGGGGTAGGTGAAACAGTAGACTGCAATGTCAGAAAGTCATGTCATGTTACATCTGCAGTCTACACCAAATAACTCGAAATCTGCGAGGCAATTCAAAAAGCTTTTAACGATTACTTTCCAACGGGAAGATCGGGAAGCAGTATAAATCAACAGAGCTTCAAAGATCAAGAGTTGCCGATAATTGCTAAATTACAGAATTGTTGAGTTGTTAGAATGCTATTGTTGACTCTACGAGTTCTACCAAAGATTAAGATGACAAGTCTCAGTGACAGTGAGACTACATAGGTGGAAGTGAAGCAGCTTTGAAGAAGGATTTAAACAGATTAGAGCTTCACTCAACAAAGATAAGAATGTCACTAAAAATGGCAGCCAAGTTGAGAGCCGAGAAGGCCAAGAAGATAGCATTCAGAAAAGTGGCAGAATACAAAGAAGATCAAGAAAGCCACTCTACAGATCACCATAAACCAAAAGCTGAAAAAGAATAGAAGCAGAATCATGTCTGTAAAACATTCAAGAATGGTTCAGGGTTTGCTAAGTGTCAGACGAAGTCTACCAAAAGCTCAGAGACTTAGCAAATCCAGATGGTGATGGTGCACAACTGACATCAGATGAAGATGAGCATAAAGGAGTAAAGATTAGCTGCACCGGAGAAGATATGGTCCAGACTCAAAGCAGAATACAAAGAGTACCACACCAAGCTGCTAAGTACATGAGATGTTCAAGCTTAAAGACATCTTAGCAGAACAACACCAAAGAACTACAACAAAAAAGAAGCCGGGCTGAGTGGTCCTCTTGTCGTAAGGACTAAATGAAGTTCCAAGCTCTTTGGCTTGAAGAGTTCTGTGAAACTAGAGGAGTTCCAAGGTTGTTGGCCTCAAGAGTTCTTAGTGAATCAAGTTCTAAGGTCACGGCGGCCTTAAAGGAATCTTAGTGATTCGAGTCTTTGCCTTCCTTAGTGGAAATCCTGTTAGTTGAAAACAGAAGAGTGAATTAGGAGCTTGAGTCTCTGAACCACTTAAAATCTCTTGCGTTTTTTACTCTATGTCATTTACATTATGTATATTAACTGCTATGTATGTTTTAACCGTTTACTACTGAATTAACTCCACGAACAATGTATGTCTGATTATGAATATATCAATGAAGGAGATCTTTTATTTATTCCGTTGTGCTTGAAAAGATTCTTATGTTTGTCATATGCTAATTCATGAGCGAGACAAAATAAACGAGAAAAATATTTGAAATTAAAAAGGATCTATTCAACCCCCTTTTTAGATCTATATTGTGCCTACTGGGAACTAACAAATTAAGTAGACGTGAATTTATTTAATATATGATTAAAATTATTAAAAGTTAATATGAGTTATTAAAAAATTTAAAAATAACATTAATAATTTGAATTTTTGCCGATACAATTGTTGAAATTGTATCTACTTAAGAAAAAGCTCTCATTTTAAGTGATATATTTTTTTCAAATATATATGCAACTCATTTCAAGTGATATATTTGTGGTAAATTTTTAACTGATAATTGGAGAAGAAGGGTTAAACGGAGATATGTGTGAAGATGAAAATAAATAGATTTTTTATTTTTAATATATTTACTAAGAGAGATAATAATAGGTTTTGGAATATAAATACCTCCATGCATATGGTCACTATATTGAGTTGATCAGCTCTAAGAAAATCTTACACTTCATCTGCATCGTATTCTGAATGCACGTAAATTGGAAAAAAAACTTATTTCACAAGAGAAGAAGTTCAGAGCTGAGCTGAAATAAAGATGTAAATAGAAAAAAAATAGTGAGTAAGTGAGTATTACTAATAGAGTAATCTACTCCACAATACTACTGTTTTAATATATAAGAAACCAAAAGGCAGGCACAGCTATAGCTAAAGGCTAAAGCCTGTGACTGACCTCTCCCCTTTCCATCTCTATTCTCTAAAAAGTTGAGAAAAAAAAGAATCAAATGTGTAGAATCAATTAAAGTAGCTCTCTCTATCTCTGTCTCAGACTCTACAACTGCGTCTGAACAACTGTGTAGATCAGTAGATGAATGGATGAGGGACTAATCTGAAAAGATCTGCAAGTGATATAACTTTTCAATGTCTAGCATCCTAAACAAAGGCATCATTGCATCGAACATAGGGACAACTTTTTCATATCCTAATAGGCATCATTGCATCGAACAAAGGGACATAACCCACAAAAATTAAGTACAGAGGTCAAGTGTCCAGCAACCTGATATATGAGAGAGACGAGACATAGTATGTGTGTGTATGTACACAACTTTTTAACAGGAAAAAGACGTATGAAATTATCTGTAAATTAACCGTTTGAATCCAATAAAAAATATCTTTAAATTCAAAATTAATATAAATTTATTAATATAAACCATAGTATTTATTTTGATTTTATTCAAATGATATTAATAACTGTATAATTTATTGCTTTTAAGGTCAAGTTATGTATATCAATTTTAAAATTGAATATATCTCAAATTGATTAAATATAAATTTAAAAATATTTTAAAAAATTTCATCATACTATTATATTTGCGTACATAGTTAATATATCTATGAAGTATATTTGTGCTAAAAAAATTAGAGAATAAATTAACAAAAGTACGACAAATAGTAGGATAGATTTTGAATTTAGTCCGTAACAACAAACTCATCGCATCTCAACAAAAGCAGTGCAAGTATAGGTTGCAGGTATAGCGTGCAGTTATACAGGTATAGGGTGCAGGCATAGAGACAAGTGCAGCTATCAAGAATTTAAATGAGTGCAGTTATCTTTTGATTTGATTTTAATTATGGTATAGGCAGCAATATCTCACAACATTTCCAAAACCAAAATTAAAATCAAATCAAAACAATCTTCAGTATATATCAATACACACTCTTACCAATTAATGTTGGACCGTTAGATGAGTATCAATGTCTTTAAAAATTTAAATTGTTGGATTGGGTAGAGTTTCTAAGCAATTAATTGAGTATAAGAAACCAAGAAAAAGTACAATAAATTTGTATGTAGGTATGCAGGTATTGACCGATTGATCAGTCACTTATTACTCAGCGTGACTAACCAATCACAGTCATTGACTGACCAGTCTCTCTTAGTGTTACTCAACAGCTGTTATACATACACAACTTTGTACGTAGCTGTGCAGGTGTTCTGTATAAGTATATAATATTTAATACTTTTATTTGTTATGGGATGGCAAGCCAGGGCATCTCAGAGAAAAAAGCATCGAAAGCAGCATTACCCTCACCTTGTGCAACAAACACAATCTCAAGCTGTTTTTGGAACTCCTTGTATATTTCTTTCAAGTCCGCTATTGTAACATGATAAAGTAGATGAGGATCGTGCAGCCACCCACAGTAGAGAACAACAAATTTGCCAGAGAGTTGAGCTTTAATGTCAACCTAAAGAAAATAGGGAACAATGAAATAAGAAAATTTGAAAAAAAATAGGCAGAGAAGTAGGTAGTAGATAGTAGGTAGTAATATGGAGCAGGACATGCTAGCTGGTTTTGTGGCCTGGGGCTGCACATGTCATGTTTCAGATTTCAAAGTTTGAAATTCAAACAAAACTACTGAAAACTACTGACTTTTTGCCGTATGGGCCCCATATCACATTGGCATACCAACCTATTCTTGTGCAATATTAAGATCACCATATGTCCATATGTACCACAGTCCACAGACCACATATTAAGATGAAAATAATTTATTCTTGGACTTTGTATTCTTTTACACCTCGTGTCAGCATTTTGGACGTGCTATCACGGAAAATTTGATGCGCCATGTAAAAATATATAATTCAGATTACTGTTATACAATGTGAAAATTTTTAATCGACATATGAGATAAATAAAAATTAAAAAAAAATTATTTTAATTTATTTCATTATATTTTATATATTTTTATGTTAGTCGCAATTCAATTTCATTAAATATTTATGGATACGTATATAATTTCCCCTAGATTATATGAGATGGGATTATTACAAAAATGGCTATATATAGATAGGACAATTCTTAATACTTGTGTTCAAAGTTTAAAAATACATTTTTTAATCTGTTTTAAAATTATAGATAATTAGAAATTATATTTTAAGATTATAAAATAACATAAAATTATAATTTATTATTTTATAATATTCTACCTGTGATGCCCCCAAAATAGATATACATCACCCATCTTAAGTCGCCAAATACACGGTACATAAATTAAAAACAACTTAATTATACAACTGTCGTGTACAATACGATAAAACATATGCTATAAGTTTTAATACAAATATTGTCATCAAGACAATATCCACTCTCAGAATAAGTCATCATTACATTTATTATCACACTATTTTACAGAATAGTGAGGACTACTAAGACATCATCTCGGACCGTCACTCCATTCCCCGACTAGTCCCGGCTACGTTCTCATTTCCTAAAGAGAACAGTGAAAGAAAGGGTGAGCTCAACTAGCCCAGTAAAAAATATTATGACTAAGATAATGCAGAATAAATTATCATTAGTCTTCAACAGTGTTAAATTGATAAAATACAATAGACATCAAGTTTAACTGCAGCGGTACAAATAATCCATTAAAAGAGTCAAGTGGAGAATAAAATCTACTATCTTTTATGATTTAAAAAGTTTTTCATCACTTTTATCGCTGAGACTCAGCTTAATAAATAATTCACATCATCAAATCATCCCTGCACTACAGGCCAAGGATATTATTTAGTATCACGACCACGAATTATCCATGCACTACGAGCCAAAGATAATCGTGTTTTCATCAACGATCCCGATCATGCCATAAAATAATTCATCTTTGCTCCTCGTCAAGAGAATCCATAGCCATAATCATACCAAAAACTCGTTCATCAACGCACTACTGCACGAACGAGAACTTTTTCCATATCATTTGTAACATTACGATCATGATTATACCGAATAATCACTGGTAATAATCATACCAAGTCCATCTATGCACTACAGGCCACAGATGACTTTCAACAAAATATAAACATGAGGATGATGACAATGATATAAGAATTCAATAAAACAAGTTCAAGAATTAATTTATTCAGGAACTAATAACTTCCAAATTATCAACATGATATTTCTTTGTAAAGTAAAATTCAAGAATGCTCAGAAGAATATTTTCATGAAAAGATATTTAGATGAAGCGCAAAATATCGAGGATATTCCACTAATTTCATGGAGTATAGAAGTCAAAATTTTAACCAACCGAGTATAATAAAGAATGGAATAACAAAAGAAATCACCGTGCGTGCGAGATTGATGTATGGCGAAGTTATTCTAACGTAATAATAAATAATCTAAACCAAGTCGAAGTAAATTACACCGAAGTGGATGTTCTAACGTAATAATAAATAATGGAATAACAACGTAAATCACCATGCATGCGGTGCTTTGGCAGATGCATGTGTTATTCCAATGTAATACTAAATAACGAAACCGGTGTCGTGAAATTCACACAAGCGGGATGTTCCAATGTAATAAATGAATAATAAAGATTTTAACCAGTCCTACAGAAAAGCCTGCATACAAGATATTCCAACAGAATAATAAAGAGCTTTTAACCGTGTCCCACAGTAAAATACTGATGAGATATTCCAAATGTAATAATAAATAATGGAATACTGTAAGAATTTCACCAAGTATAGGGTAGCTCACAGATATCTGAGTTATTCCAATGTAATAATAAAGATGGAATAATAGAAGCTCTTCATGAATAAAAAAAGAAATAATACCCTCTTACCGTAAAAAGAAACTTGATATCGAGTAAATGAAGTAGCGAGAATACTTTTCTTCTTTCTCTATAGTTTCTCTCTAGAGTTTCAATTGAATTAAATAAGAAATAATGAAGGAATGAGCTTCTATTTATAGAAGAATGGAATGAATAAGAACTAATCTATGAATCGGTCCAGATTGATTTACTTTAATCTGACGATTCAATATTTAAAGCAAAATCTTTTAAATAAAATATAATATATTCTATTTATAATCTAATAAAACGAATAACTTTTAAAAAGATTTTACTATGCAAACACTATCGCAGAAGCACTATGCAAATACTATGCATAATAAAATATAATATATTCTAATTATTGTTTAATAAAAAACAGAGATAACTTTATAAAAGTATTCTGCTTTTATATAAAAAGATTTTACTATTAGCCTAATAAAACGAATAACTTTATAAAAGTATTCTTTTTATATAAAAAGTTTTTCTATTTTATTACGTTAATAATACTGAATAAAACAAAACTTCGCCATCATATAAAATATCGAATAATAATTGAATCAAACCGAGTGACTTCTCATAAGCATTAATAATCAATACTGCAAGGTGCTACTTATGCAACCACACGTATTCTCGTAAGACCCTACTCAACAAATTTTTTTTAATAAAAAGGAATTTCCTTTATTTATTATTTTGAAATAGTAAGGGTTGATTTGATTAATGTGGATAGTTAAGGGTTAAATACGCAAATATTTCAAAATAAGCAAGTGGTTATAAAATATTCATTATCGCTTGGGAATATTCGTTTGTCGTGGAATATTCAGATCGCTTTGGGAATATTCGTATTTACTACAAGAAAGCCATGTGTGGGCCCCATAACTAAAGCGATTGGATGAAGAAAACGACAAATATAAGTTGTTTTTAAATAACTACAGAAGTTGTTACCAAATATCATCGTTGAATACCCGGTGGTTAAAACACACTAATACGCTGCGTTGTTGAACAAGAAGACACCAGATTGCACCAATTATTGATTCTTACGTATAAGAAGGCACTACTCAATAATGGTTACAGAATTACCGCTCAAAGATTTTATCGAAGTTAATAATTGTCGCGTTGATATTTTATATTGTCATTTGTTTCAATAATTGTCATTACACAAGATTTTTTCATTATCGGGCAATAATTCATATTATCCTAATAATATTATTAGATAACATTATTGGCAATGTCTAGAAAGTTCTGCTCAAGGAGAGGTTTGGTCACCTAATCATGCCACCAAGAAGAAGAAATTTTATCGAAAGCCCCTCTTCCTGAACCCGCTCGGTTGTCAATATCAGATTCTCAGAATATTATTTGTGAATAATTAATTATTGATTTATATGATGAGGAAAATATTGATTTTATGTGGATATAGATGGAGAAAATTTTTAAAATGACAATTGTTGAAAATTAATATTTTATCTTTTTCTCGATAAAATAATTCATTTAAATATATTATTTTAATAATATATTAATGGTGATATTTTTACAAATGAATGTGGGATATATGAGTATACGAGGAGGAAGAGTATTTTTGTTGCAATAAATGTTTAAAACATGTTAAACATGCTCATGGACCCCCATTTATCGACCGAAATTTGATTATAAATTTAAAAAATCGCCTGCTTGTGGATTTCTTTGGCCAATTTCTATTTGGAATTTGGAAAAACTTTCTTCTGCAAAGTTGTAGAGAATTGAATTTCCTATAAAAACTCGCGAGATTCGAATTTTCTGATGAAAGGGCTATTTATTATGAATTATTGAAGTTCAAGTTCAAATAATTAATTTTTGGAAGTTTAAAATATTTTTGTAAGAAAAAACGTTTTTTTGTAATTGAATCCTCACATGTGTTATAAATGATCTGAAATCAGATTTCTAAGGTGGGCTTGAATATTTTTAATTATATATTATTATTTTATTAAATTTTCTCGCTTTGGTGTTCTAAAGATTTTCCTATAAATAGGTGCTTAGGTTAGAATTGAAAATCACACCGTAAATCAAGTTTTCTCTCTATATTATCGAGTTTATTCTTGTGAGTATTTTGAGTATACTTTGAGTATTGCTAGACGGTGCAAGTTCCCTCAAAGACTATACCCTAGATTCTAAATTTAAGTACTTATCTTTCGAGGTAAGTGGATATTATTTTTTTCAGAATGATATTATTTCTTCAATATCATTATAATTGAAATGTTGATCCGAAGTTTTTATCAAATTTGAAACTTTTTCATGCTCTGGGTTACTATTCATGGGTTACTATTCATGAGTTACTATTCACGAAGTTACTATTCATGAGTTACTATTCACGAAGTTACTATTCACGAGTACTATTCATGAAGCGTGAAGATGTTTTTTTGTGGAATTTCTATCTTTTGGTGTCTGAGAGTTATATTCACGATATATAAGACTATTCACGATATACTAAGACTATTCACGATACTCACTATTCAATCGAAAAATAAAATTTCTTCTTTTCGTCTAAAATATCTATTCGGATACTAACTCGATCAGATCCATGTTTTGATCATTCTCAATTTTACACCACTATGATTATTTTTGAGGTATTTTTTGACGGGATAAAACCAAGTACGAATCCTTAATCCTTAATCCTTGCTCATTTTGTTTCACCGATTCGCTTTTTTAAAAAATATTTTTCATCATCCTCGCCTTAAATGATGATATTATGGAATATCTTCGCCCGTAGTAAAAGATGAATGATTTCTTAAGAATATCTTTGGCCCAGAGGCAAAAGATGAATGATTTCAAGAATATCTTTGGCCCAGAAGTAAAGAAGAATATGAACAGATGAACAGTGTGTTTTAAATGAATACGACTTAATCGATGAATATCTTCGCCTCAGAGTAAAAGATGAATATTTGATTCCGTATGTATATCGATTGATGTTACAGGATAAAAGATATTTATGAACTTTTAAATTCATACATGTAAGATAGTAGTTTGCATTCTCTTAACTCTTCTAATGAATTATTATTTCACAATAATATTGATTTAAAATTTGTTGTCTATCAGATTCTATTATATTTTTCCCTCGTTGAAGACTAACGATAATTTGTCAGATATTATCTTAGTCATAATATTCTTTACCGAGCTAGTTGAGCTCACCCTTTTCCTTTTTGTTCCATTTTTCTCGTGAGGCTAGAATATAAATGAGTACGAGCCTGGGTATGGAAATGAAGGTTTTAGAAAGGATTGTTTAGTAGTCCTCACCATTTTTGTAAAATAATGTATCAATAAATGTGATGAGGATTTATTTGAGTATAGATATTGTCTGTAAGATAATATTTGTATTCAAACTCACGCTTTTACCGTTGTAATAATAAAGTTGTAGTTGCTTTCGCATCACGTATTGACAACCTCGTAATTGGTGATGTATACCTATTTTGGGGGCGCCACAACAGGTATCGAGCTTAGGATATGATCTCCCATGAGATCGGGAATAGAACTAGAGGGAGAGACGAAAATCCTCCTTCGCTAAAGGTGTCCTACCTAAGCTTATTTGTTAGTTGGTCAAGATATAGGATATTATGTGATATATTGATTTCTTAATTAACCCTTGTTTTACGACAAAGATTTGAGAATGTCGAATCGAGAATATTAACAATGGAAATGAGACCGTGGAGATGCCTCATACTCACCAACGAGGAGAAACGTGCAACAGTCAATAATGTTCCTCCCGTGAACAACACCATCGAAAGCGATGATGAACGAGGATGTGTTTAGAAGTTTTTTGCAGCTCATGCAAAATCGCATTTAGGGAACTCGTGTTCAAAATACAGAGAAATGATAGCAATTCACTGGTTGTCACAAATGCAAGCAGCTCAAAGAGTCGGGACCACCGTAATTTAAGGGAAAGCCAGATCCGATCACATGGCGAAACACGGGTCAAACAAATTACCAAGATATTCGATGTCTCTGGGATGCACGGAGGAACAGAGGTTCCCATTCGCCACCTTTATGTTCCGTGGCGAAAGCATATCATCGGTGGGAGTCTCAGGAAGCGCACTCCATCCAAATTACAAGACTCAAAGATGTCTTCGGGAGACGCTTTCAGAAAGCTATTTAATGACAAATACTTTCCGAAAGTGTTCACATACGAAGGAAGTGGAGTTCATCGATTGAAACAAAACAACACGACGGTGTCTCAAAGACGAGGCAAAGTTTGCAGAGTTATCCAGTTTGCACCTCATTTGGTGGAGAATGAGGAACGATGACGCGGATGTTTCTTAGAGGTTTGAAACCCTAGATACGCCAAGATCTCATTTCTCATAAATTTTCTTTATTCAGATGTTGTAAAATGTGGCTCAATTATTAGAGCGAGATAACGAGTACGGCCAACTCGAGGGACCACAACCAGATCGACGTAGATAAAGCAAAATGTATTAATAATGATAACTCATGAGAAAGAAAATGACGGACAAAAATGGTAACCACTCGTGGTAATCATGGCCATGAAAATAGAAGAAGCGAGTCGAGGAGATTTTAAAAAGAGGAGATTTAACAACGACTATGTGAAGATGACAAAGGCTTAAGAAAGAATCGGTTCTAAGGGAGGAGAACGACCACCCATTATATGCTACAAATGCGAAAAGAGGGATATCAATTCAAACCGCCCACAACAGCTCAAGGTATGCTATAATTGTGGAAAGGAAGGACATATCGCCGAGATCAGACAAGAGAGCGAAACCTAGTTCAATGGGGACTTGACTCAAAAGATCGTCCCGTAAAAGTCAAAGTCAACGATTCCGGAAGAGCGCTTGTCAGACCGGTCATAATGCGAGGAACCCAAACGAGGTGATCACGTAAGCTATTTATAAATTCTCATGTTTATACCTTACTTGATACCGGCATACCCATTCATTTATCTCTCCCGCATGTGCTCAACGCTTAAACTCGACCGAGAGAAATTAGACTTTTTGACCTATCTCGTGGAAACTCCGCTAGAGAAACTTTCATCACATCCACCGCTTATAAATCTTGTTTGATTCAAGTTGGCACCATTACCTTACCGCTGACCTTATCTCTTTAAAGATACTTGCTTTTGATGTGATTTTAGGATTGATCGTTAACTACTCATCATGCCAAAATTGATTGTTTTCGTAAGGTCATTAGTTTTCATATTCCTAACCAACCCGTTGTACGTAATTCAAGCAACTAAACCATTAAAATCAATCATCATCATATCTAATCATAAAGCTATTCGCTTATTAAAAACTGATGTCAAGCTTTCTTAGCCCATGTTATGGATTTGAATAAAGACACGCCAAATTTGAATAATATTCCCGTTGTTATCGACTTTCCCGACGATTTCAAGAACTTCCTGCCCTACCCCGTAACGTGAAGTTGAATTCTTTATTGATCTTGAACCCGCACAAAGCCCATTTCTAAAACCCCATATCGAATGGCTCCTATTGAACTTCAGAGTTAAAGGTCCAACTACGTGAATTGTTGGACATCGGCTTCATTCTGGCCCCAAGACATCTCCTCGGGGTGCTCCTGCTTTATTCAGAAAGAAGAAAGACGGAGTATGCGATTTTGTATCGACTATCTGAATCGAACCATGTCACCATCAAGAATAGGTATCCTCACCTCGTATTGATGACTTGTTTGACCAACCAGTAAGGGGCACAATTCTTTTCAAAATCGATCTTCGCTCGATATCATCACCAAGATTAGAATCGAGGATATTCCAAAGACCGCCTTCGTAACTCTGGTATGGGCATTATGAATTCTTAGTCATGTCTTTCTGACTACTAATGCTCCTCGCGGCTTTCATGGATATGATGAACCGAGTATTCAAGGAATATTTGATCAATTCGTTGTTGTTTTTTTCATGACATCCTCATATATTCCAAAAGCCGTGAAGATCATGAGCACCATTTGAAGTCGGTACTCCAAAGGCTTCGTGAAAACCAACTATATGCCAAATTGAAGAAATGCGAAGTTCGCTTGAGAAGTAAGTAGCATTCTCGGGCACGTGGTGTCGAAACACGGAGTATCCGCTGATCCGCCAAGATCAAAGCAATACAAAGTCGAGCAACCAAGCTTTGCGGATCAAGTACGAGCTTTTTGGGCTTAATGGGTTATTATCTGAGATTCGTGGAAGGGTTTTCTAATCGCTACTCCATTAACTCAAATAACTCTAAGGATACAAAATTGCTTTGGAGCGAAGAATGCGAGAAAAGTTTCCAAGAGCTTAAGAGGAGACTTATTTCTAAGACTGCTCTAACAATACCATCCGTTCTTGGATGGATTTGTTATCTACAAATGATGCTTCGTGCAAAGGGTTAGGATGTGTTCTCATGCAACGGGGAAAGTCATAGCCTATGCCTCATGACAACTTAAAGAGTATGAGAGGAATTATCCTACCATGATCTAGAGTCAAGCAAAGCAATAAGCTTTTCGCTTAAAAATATGGAGGCACTATCTATATGGGGAGAAAGTGGAGATATATTCGCACCATAAAAGCCTTAAATATTTCTTCACTCAAAAAGAACTCAACACGCGGCAAATGACGCTGGCTCGAGCTATTGAAAGACTACGACCACACTATTCAATACCATCCCGGTAAAGCAAACGTAGTAGCCGACGCATCGAGTAGAAGATCATATGCGGAACGAAAAGGATGATGATGTCAAGTATACGACAGAGCCAACTTTAATAGAAAAGTTAAGGTCGCTCAAGCCACCGAATCTTGAAATGATGCGTATGAAGAAGAAAGTACAAGAAGGAGCTATTCCTAAGCGAGAATCGATGAAGAAGGAATACTTCGAGTCCACTCTAGACTTTGTGGTTCCTAACGACTGATTTGAAGTACAAGATTATGATGGAGGCACACAATACACCATTTGCAATCCATCCTCGAAGTACTAAATGTATCGTGATCTTCGACATACATTTTGGTGGAACAATACGAAGAGAGAGATTGCAAAGTTTATCTCGATGTGTTTAACTTGCTAACGTAAAGGCGAGCATCTTGTACCTAAGGGTCCGCTGCAACCACTTGAGATTCCTAATGGAAGTGGGAACACATTACTATGGATTTCACACGGGTCTTCCTACGCTTCTCAAGGCATCAATGCTATTTGGGTTATTGTTGATAGATTAACCAAGTCCGCTTCATTTCTTGCCGATACGGAGACTTATTCCTCGAACGCCTTTTAGCTAGTATGTACGTGAATGAGATTGTGAGGTCAGTATGGCATGCCCAGATCCATAGTTTCGATCGCGACCCAAGATTCACTTCAAGATTTTGGGTTAGCTTGCAAAAAAGCTATGGGCACGGATTTGCGATTTAGTTCGCAAGATACCATCCCCAAACCACGGACAATCGTAGAGAGACTATTCAAACTCTCAAGATCTATTAAGACTCGTGGTCCTAGACTTCAAGGGTAGTTGATAAGTATTTACCATCGGTGAATTCTCCTACAACAACAAAGCTTATCGTGCAAGTATAGGTGTGGCTCCATTCAAGCATTATATGGACGAAAATGTCGCTCTCCAATATGTTGGGATGAGGTGGGTGAAGCAACATTGTTGGGACCCGAAAGTTAAGACGTATGACTCACCGAAAAGATCCAAATGATTCGACAACGATACAAACCAAGACAAGATCGACAAAAGAGTTATGCGATCTTCATCGAAAGGACGGGAATTTAATGTAGGGGATCATGTATTGTCATGAAGTCGCTCCATGGAAGGGAGTTACAAGATTTGGGAAGAGAGGAAAGCTCAATCCACGATTTATCGGTCCATTTCAAATTCTCGACCGAGTAGGAAATGTAGCCTATAGACTCATAAGCATTCTCCGAGTATGTCTCGTGTTCATAATGTGTTTCATATATCCGCATTTCAGAATATGTGAAAGACCCGAACCACGCTATCGAAGTTAGAACCGACGAGATAGTCAAGACTTAACGTATGAGGAGGTACCACCAAGATCTTGATAGAAGGAGCATGTCCCACGCCAAGAAAGGTCATACCACAAGTTAAAGTTTTGTGGAGGAATCATGCTATAGAGGAAATGACCGGGAATTGAAACTAAAATGAAAGCGAGGTATCCTCACCTTTTCAAACACCAGTACGTGACGCCAATTTCGAGGACGAAATTTCATAAGGAGGGAGGTCAGAAGACCCCAAATTTTTAAATAAAAAGGAATTTCCTTTATTTATTATTTTGAAATAGTAAGGGTTGATTTGATTAATGTGGATAGTTAAGGGTTAAATACGCAAATATTTCAAAATAAGCAAGTGGTTATAAAATATTCATTATCGCTTGGAATATTCGTTTGGTCGTGGAATATTCAGATCGCTTTGGGAATATTCGTATTTACGACGCAAAACCATGTGTGGGCCCCATAACTAAAAGCGATTGGATGAAGAAAACGACAAATATAAGTTGTTTTTAAATAACTACAGAAGTTGTTACCAAGTATCATCGCTGAATACCCTATGGTTAAAACACACTAATACGCTGCTGTCAACAAGAAGACACCAGATTGCACCAATTATTGATTCTTACGTAGAAGGCACTACTCAATAATGGTTACAAAGAATTACCGCTCAAAGATTTTATCGAAAGTTAATAATTGTCGCGTTGATATTTTATATCATTCATTGTTTCAATAATCACATTATTACACAAAGATTTTTCATTATCGGCAATAATTCATATTATCCTCAATAATATTATTAGATAACATTATTGGCAATGTCTAGAAAGTTCTGCTCTAAGGAGAGGTTTGGTCACCTAATCATGCTACCAAGAAGAAGAAATTTTTATCGAAAGCCCTCTTCCTGAACCGCCTCGTCATCAATATCAGTGATTCTCAGAATATTATTTGTGAATAATTAATTATTGATTTATATGATGAGGAAAATATTGATTTTATGTGGATATAGATGGAGAAAATTTTTAAATGACAATTGTTGAAAATTAATATTTTATCTTTTTCTCGATAAAATAATTCATTTAAATATATTATTTTAATAATATATTAACTGGTGATATTTTTACAACGAATGTGGGATATATGAGTATACGAGGAGGAAGAGTATTTTTTTGTTGCAATAAATGTTTAAAACATGTTAAACATGCTCATGGGACCCCATTTATCGATCGAATTTGATTATAAATGTAAAATCGCCTGCTTGTGGATTTCTTTTGCCAATTTCTATTTGGAATTTGGAAAACTTTCTTCTCAAAGTTGTAGAGAATTGAATTTCCTATAAAAACTCGCGAGATTCGAATTTTCTGATGAAAGGGCTATTTATTATGAATTATCAAGTTCAAGTTCAAATAATTAATTTTTGGAGTTTAAAATATTTTTTAAGAAAAAACGTTTTTTGTTGTAATTGAGTGGCTGACATGTGTTATAAATGATCTGAAATCAGATTTCTAAGGTGGGCTTGAATATTTTTAAATAATATTATTATTTTATTAAATTTTCTCGCTTTGTGTTCTAAGCATTTTCCTATAAATAGGTGCTTAGGTTAGAATTGAAAATCACACCGTAAACCAAGTTTTCTCTCTATATTATCGAGCGATTCTTCTTGTGAGTATTTTGAGTATACTTTGAGTATTGCTAGATTTGCAAGTTCCTTCAAAAAGACTATACCCTAGATTCTAGCTGTAAGTACTGATCTTCGAGGTAAGTGATATTATTTTTTTCAGAATGATATTATTTCTTCAATATCATTATAATCGAAATGTTGATCCAAGTTTTTATCAAATTTGAAACTTTTTCATGCTCTGGGTTACTATTCATGGGTTACTATTCATGAGTTACTATTCACGAAGTTACTATTCACGAGTTACTATTCACGAGTTACTATTCACGAGTACTATTCATGAAGCGTGAAGATGTTTTTGTGGAATTTCTATCTTTTGGTGTCTGAGTTACTATTCACGATACTCAAGACTATTCACGATACTGAGACTATTCACGATACTTGACTATTCAATTTAAAAATAAAATTTCTTCTTTTCGTCTAAAATATCTATTCGATACTAACTCGATCAGATCCATGTTTTGATCATTCTCAATTTTACACCACTATGATTATTTTTTTGAGGTATTTTTGACGTGATAAAACCAAGTACGAATCCTTAATCCTTAATCCTTGTCATTTTGTTTCACCGATTCGCTTTTTTAAAAAATATTTTCATCATCCTCGCCTTAAATGATGATATTATGGAATATCTTCGCCAGAGTGCAAAGATGAATGATTTCTAAGAATATCTTTGGCCCGAAGTAAAAAGATGAATGATTTCAAGAATATCTTTGCCCAGAAAAAGCAAAGATGAACAATATCTTTTAAATGAATACTAAATGAATACGATAATCGATGAATATCTTCGCCTCAGAAAGTAAAAGATGAATATTTGATTCCGTATGTATATCGATTGATGTTACAGTGGATAAAAGATAGACGATGAACTTTTAAATTCATACATGTAAGATAGTAGTTTGCATTCTCTACTTAACTCTTCTAATGAATTATTATTTCACTGCTAATATTGATTTAAAATTTGTTGTCTATCAGATTCTATTATATTTTTCCTCGTCAAGACTAACGATAATTTGTCAGATATTATCTTAGTCATAATATTCTTTATCGAGCTAGTTGAGCTCACCCTTTTCCTTTTTGTTCCATTTTTCTCGTGAGGCGAGAATATAAATGAGTACGAGCTCTGGGTATGGAATGAAGGTTTTAGAAAGGATTGTTTAGTAGTCCTCACCATTTTTGTAAAATAATGTATCAATAAATGTGATGAGGATTTATTTGAGTATAGATATTGTCTGAAGATAATATTTGTATTCAAACTCACGCTTTACTTGTTGTAATAATAAAGTTGTAGTTGTTTCGCATTTGTAACTCGTAAACTGATGTATACCTATTTTGGGGCGCTATGTAATAATAAAGTTCGCTTTTACGATGTGGTATTGAATGGTACGATCGTATAGCCAACGTCTTTTTTTGGGTGAAGAAAATATTTGAGGGTTTAAGAAATGGGTTTTGTGATGGTTGAGTCGCCAAATACATGGTATGTAAATAACTACAACTTTATTAATACATTTGTCGCAAAAATACGACAACATATATACTATGAGTTTAAATACAAATATTGTCTTCTAGACAATATCCATACCCAAATAAAGTCTTCATTACAATTATTGATACACTATTCTATAGAATAGTGAGGACTACTAAAACAACTATCTTGAACCATCACTCCACACCCCGACTAGTTCCCGCTATATTCTCGTCTCCTGAGAATAAAAATGGAACAAAAAGGAAAAGGGTGAGCTCAACTAGCCCAGTAAAAAATATTATGACTAAGATAATGTATAACAAATTATCGTTAGTCTTCAACAGGAAAAATCTAATAAATACAATGCATAACAAGTTTTAGATCAACAATCGCAGCAGTAAAACAACAATTCATTAGAAGAGTTAAGAGAGAATGAAATCTACTATCATCTATGAATTTAAAAATCCATCATCAATATTTTATCCTCAGAATATCAATCAATATTCATCTTTGCACTATATAGCCAAAGATATTCATCACCATCATATTTATCTCAACACTGCATACATCTTTGCACTACAGGCCAAAGATATTTATCAGTCGGTCATGTTCATCTCACCACCTGTACATCTTTGCACTACGGCCAAAGATATTCATAATAAACTCATCCATCTTTGCATTACAGGCCAAAGATATTCAACAACATGTCCTCATTTAGGACTGAAGATGATGAAAAATATTTTATAGAAAACGAATCCAGTGAAACAAAAGAACAAATATTAAGGATTCAGATTTTAACCAAACCGAGTTCAAAAAATACTTCATAAATAATCATAAGTGAAGTAAAATTCAAGAATGATCAAAATATGGATACAATCAAAGCTAGTATCCATAATAGATATCTTGACAAAAAATGAAAATTTAATTTTTCTCGTAATAGTGTCGTATTCATGAATAGTGTTGATACGTGAATAAGAACTCCCGACACTAAAAGACAAGAATTTCACAAGAAAATTATCACGCTTCGTGAATAAGACTCGTGAATAGTAATCTCGAACATAAAAAGAAGATCAATTTTACAAGAAAAATCTTACCAATATTCCGGTATAATAATATTGAAAGAAATAATATCATTTAAAAAAAAATAATATCCCATACCTCGAAAAGACTAAGACTTCTCGACGGAATACTAGATATAGTCAAAGAAAACTTGCAGACCGATAAAGAACACTCAAGGTATCAAAATACTCACAAGAATACGCTCAATATATCGAGAGAGAAAGAAAGAGAAGATTTTAGTTTTTGGTGTGATTTTCAATTCTAACATAAACACCCTATTTATAGGAAATTGCTTAGAACACCAAAGCAGAAAATTCAATAAAATAATAATATATTTATACAAATTTCCTTAGCACACCAAGAATCTGAATTCAGCAACTTATCACATGTTTAATGAGGCCACAAAATGTAAAAAAACGTTTTTCTTTAAAAAAATAATTAAAACTTCCAAAAATCAATTATTTCGGAACTTCGGAACTTTAATAATTCACAATAAATAGCCATTTTATCAGAAAAATTCGAACCACATGTCCTTTTCATAGGAAATTTCATTCTCTACAACTTTGCAGAAGAAAGGTTTTCCAAATTCCAAACAGAAATTGACCGAAATCCACAATCGGGCGATTTTACAGTCTATAATCAAATTTCAGTCAAGAAATGGGGTCCACCGACACAAAACATGTGTTAATCATTTAATGCCACAAAAATACTCTTCCTCATATACTCATATATCCCACATTCATTTTAAAAATATCACCATTGTTATATTATTAAAATAATATATTTAAATGAATTATTTTATCAAAAAAAGATAAAATATTAATTTTTAACAATTGTCACATTAAAAATTTTCTCCATCTATATCCACATAAAATTAATATTTTCTCATCATATAAATCAATAATTAATTATTCACAAATAATATTACGTAATCACAATATCGACAACCAGCAGCTCTCTCAGAGCAGATGAGGCTTTCCAATAAGGATTTCTCTTCTTGGGCGCAGTAATTAGATGACCAAACCTCTCCTTGATGTAACTTTCAAGACATTGCCAATAATTTTATCTAATAATATTATTCAGATAATATGAATTATTGTTCGATAATGGAAAATGTCAGTGTAGTGACAATTATTAAAACAACAAGAATATAAATTATCAACGCAACAATTATCAATCAATAAAATAAAATACTAAATAAGAATTATCAGAATAATTATCGAGTAGTGTTCTTCACGTAAGAATCAATAATTGATGCAATACCAACAACGCTACGTGTTTTTAACCACCGGTATTCCAACAAGATAATCTGTGAATAACTACGCCTGCTATTTATAAACAACTTATTCTTGCTGCTTTCTTCCTCCAATCGCTTCTCGCATGGGGCCCACACAAGGTCGCACTGCCGCATTTAATATTCCCGACAAGAAGAATATTCCATTCACCAAACGAATATTCTAAGATAAAATGAATATTTTAAAACCACTTGCTTGTTTGAAATAATTATGCATTTTACCCATAACTCACCACATTAATCAAATCAACCCTTACTATTTCAACATAATAAATAGAGGAAATTAAATTTTATTAATAATAATTTGGGGTCTTATAGACTTTAGTGGTTTGGTTGCTTGAATTTGCATAACAGGTTGGTTAGGAATATGAAAACTAACAACCTTATTAAAAGCATGATGAGTAGTTAACCAATCGATTCCTAAAATCACATCAAAGGTAAGTATTTTCAAAGAGATAAGATCGACAGGTAACATGAAAGTGTTGATTTGAATCAAACAAGATTTATAAATATTGGAGGTAACGAAGGTTTCTCCCAACTGAGTTTCAACAGATAAATCAAAGTCTAACTTCTCCGGAGTTAAATTCAAACATTGAACACCACTAAGTGAATTGAAAGAGTGAGTAGAACCGATATCTAACACGGTATAGACTTCGCAAGAATTTATGATCAACTTACCCGTGATAATTTTATTCAGGTTCCTCGTCACGAAAAAAAAACGCTCTTTCTTAAACTACCGGCTTTGGCTTGTCTGGGACATCCTTCGACATCACCATCCCAGCTGGACTTGACTTCACCATACGACAAAATCGAGCTAGGTGACCTTCTCTTCCACAATTAAAACACGCTTTGATTATCACAGACAGTTTGAATGGACAAACCTCCCGTCCAAGCATTTGAAACATACGACCGGTGGTCGTTCTTCTTTATTTGAAATGGGTGCTGGTGACGCTGTCTTTCCATCATTATTGAACCTTCTCTTCTTGAAATTTCCACTTCTATTATCTTGGCCATGATTACCACCGAAGTGGTTACCATTCATGGCATGATAATTTCCCCCACGATGGTTATCATTGTTTCGATGACCGTTGCCACCGGTACAATTATTATCGTGTTGTTGGTCGTTGCCTTTTGGTTGTGCTGACTCATTATCGCGCTCCAATAACCTAGCCATATTCAAAACATCTGAATATAAACAAAGTTTGTGAGAAATGAGGTATTGACGTATATCGGGTTTCAAACCTCACAGAAACATTCGCGTCATTTGCTCCTCATTATCGACCAAATATGATGCAAACCGGGATAATTTCGCAAACTTAGCCTTGTACTGCGATACGGTAATATTGTTTTGCTCTAACTTGATAAATTCCACCTCCTTCATGTGACGAATACTTTCAGGAAAGTACTTGTCGTTAAACAATTCTTGAAATTTCTCCCAAGACATCTTGAGTGCGGCCAGTCAGAATGCGCTTACGATTCCCACCAATGATCTGCTTCTTCACGCAACATAAAGGTGGCGAATGGAACTTTTTGCTCCTCTGAGCATTCCAAGACATCAAATATCTTGGTGATTTGCTTAATCCATGTCTCTCGCCTTAAGTGGGTCCGCTTTTCCCAAAACTCCGGTGGTCCCAGCCTCCTTGAATCGCTAATGCGGTGACCAAATCGTGGGTTGTCATTGTTTCCACATGCATTATGAACAGGAGTCTCTCTCGTTTGGTGTTGCATGAATTCTTAAAAGCTCCTAAACGTACCGTCGTTCGTCATTTGATCAGTGTTTTTGTTTACAGGAGGATTATCGCCTTCATGTTGCACATTATTCTGGCTATTAATCAGCGGTGACTCAACAGTCTCATGTGCTCCATTGCTTACCTCAACATTTTCAGATGTCATTTTCAAATACTGCCACAAAACAAGGGTTAATTAACAAATCACATATTATCCCTATACCCTGACCGACCAATTAAATACAAAATAAACTTAGTTAGGTCATACTAGCGAAAGAATTTCCCGTCTCTCCCCTCCTAGTTCTTGTCTCACATCTCAGCCAGGGATCATATCCCTAAGCTTTGATACCAACTGTGACGCCCCCAAAATAGGTATACATCACCCATCTTGAGTCGCCAAATACATGGTACATAAATTAAAAATAACTTAATTATACAACTGTCGTGTACAATACGACAAAACATATGCTATCAGTTTTAATACAAATATTATGAGACCCCAGATTTTATAAATAAAGATTTAAATTTCTCGAAATATTTTTTTATATTATGGTGTGGATTTGAGATAGTGTTATAGTTATGGGTAGTATTTAAAAATTTTGCAAAAGTATGCAAGTTATTATAAATATTCGCTTGGTTTGGGAATATTCTTTTTATCTAAATATCCGCATTTACCGACACAATCATTGGTGGACCCCACAATGTAAGTAATCGTCAGAAGTTAGAAAATGACAAAAATATTTTATGGAAATAATTCATGGAGGTTTTACCATTAATACTTGTTGAACTACCCAAAGAGTAAAAGTACAAGAATACGCTGGGTCGTTGCATAATAGCACACGATATTGATTATCGATGCTTACTTAAGAAGTCACTCATTATACTTGCATTATTGCTATAAAGAATTGCGCATCATATCTCTCATATTATCGATCCAATTATTGTCACAAGATTATCATATGCATAATATGTTATATTATTAAATTAATAATTGAGACGACAAAGTTATTCATATTATTAAATTGCAATATTTATAATGTCTAAGTTCACAAGGAGAGGTTTGATCATATAATCATGCGCCAATAGGAGAAATCCTTATTGAAAGCCCCTCTTCCTAGAACGACCTGGTTGTTAAATATTATGAGTTATGATATTAATGATGGATAAGTTCGTGTTGATTAAAGATGAATTTGATAGTTCCATTGTGTTAAAATTATTTGTGTTAGTGAAAATTAACATTTATTTCGATAATAATTGATGTCTGGAGGTTATATTCCTCAATCGGGTATTTGGGGAACTTTTAGTGTCGGAGTTACTATTCACGAGTTACTATTTACGAGTTACTATTCATGAGTTACTATTCACGAGTTACTATTCACGAGTTACTATTCATGAGTTACTATTCATGAGTTACTATTCATGAGTTACTATTCATGAATTTTAATAAGAATCTTGACCCTTCGCTTTTCAAGAGTTATTTGCCTCTTGATTGTTCCAAGAGTTAATTACCCCTTCGCAAATAAGTAGTTGCTTCTTCAATATTACCAAGAGTCATTTTGACCTCTTCGTTAAGACCAAGAGTCACTCTTAGTTTTTCTATAAATAAAGCTCATTCCTTCATTATTTCTTACTTAATTCATCAAACTCTGAGAGAGAAATTATAGAGAGGTTATAGAGAGAAAATTATAGAGAAAAAGAAGAAGAGTATTTTGCTACTTCACCACTTCTATATCCAGCTTTTACTTGTAGTGGGTGTTATTCTTTTTCTTATTCATGAAGAGAACTTCATTACTCCATTCTTATTTATTCATTGGAATAACCTCAGATACGCCAGACACCCTATACTTGGTGAAATCCTTATGTTATTCCATTGTTTATAATTCTCGTTGAATAACTCAGATGCTGCGCTTTACCCTATACTTGTGGAATGACCAGATATGTGGTTTACCCAATACTTGGTGATCTTCTTCTTCCATTATTCCATTCTTTATTATTATGTTGGAATAACCTATTTATGCTAAGTACCGCATACTTGGTGAAATTCTTTTATTATTCCGCTTCTTTATTATTATGTCGTAATATCCTCGCTTGTGAATTTCTCCTGACTGTTTCCATATTTATTATTCCGCATTTATTATTCTCGTTTAATATCCTCATTGGCTTTAATTTCACCGACTGGTTCCATATTTATTATTCGCATTTATTATTCTCATTTAATATCCTCGCTTGCAGAATAATTTCACCGATCCGTTCCATTATTTATTATTCGCATTTATTATTCCGTTGGAATAACCTGTCTATGTGGATTGCCAGATACATGGTGAATGATCCTTTGTATTCATTCCTTATTAAATTGTGGAAAAGATCTGTATACGTGGATTACCGCATGGCGGTGAAAAATCCATTTGCGAGCTTCATATATTCTTTATTATACTCAAATGGTTAAAGTTTTGACTTCTATACTCCATTAAATTAGTGGAATATCCTTGATATTTGCGCTTCATCCAGTATCTTTTCATGGAAATATTCTTCTAAGAAATCTTGAATTTTACTTTACAAAGAAGTATCATGTTGACAATTTAGCCATTATTAGTTCCTGGATAAATTAATTCTTGAACTTATTTTATTGAATTATTATGTCATTGTCATCATCCTCATGTTATATTATGTTGAAAGTCATCTTCGCTTACGTGCATAAATGGACTTCTTAGTATGATTATGACCAGGATCATTCTAGTATAATCATGACCTATTATAAATAATGTGATAAAAGTCCTCAAAGGCTGTAATGCATCATGAATAGTTTTTGGTATGATTATGACCGTGTGGTTTATTCAGTATAGTCATGACTATTGATGATTTAATGAAAATCCTCGATCGTGGTACAGGGGATGATTAGATGTCGTGTTTTATTTATTGTCGAGTACTCAAATGATAAAAATTGATGAAAACTTTTAAAACCTAAAAGATAGTAGACTTTTATTCTCTACTGACTCTTTTAATGGATCAGATATTCATTGCAGCTAAACTTGATGTCTATTGTATATTATAAGTTTAACATTGTTGAAGACTAATGATAATTTATTCTCAGTATTATCTTAGTCATAATATTTCTTCTTGGGCTAGTTGAGCTCGCTTTTTCCTTCACCGCTCTCTTCAGAAATGAGAATATAAATTTGGGACGAGCCTGGGAACTGAGTGTGATCCGTGATGATAAAGATTAGTAGTCCTCATTATTCTCATTAAATAGTGTGACAATAAATGTAACGAGGACTGAATTTGAGTTTGTATCTATCGCCTATGAGGACTCCATTAAGAATGGATATTGTCTAGAAAGGCGATATTCTTGTTTAAACTCTCGCTTTATGTTTTGTCGTATTTTACACGGCGATACCGAGATAGTTAAATTTGTATTTGTATTGTGTACCATGTATTTTGTGACTCAAGATGGGTGATTAATACCTAATTTTGGGGCGCCACAACAGGTATCAAAGCTTAGGATATGATCCTCGCTAAGATGTGAGATAAGAACTAGGAGGGAGAGACGGAATTCCTTCGCTAGTATGACTTACCTAAGTTTATTTGGTATTTAATTGGTCGGTTATTGTATAGGGATAATATGTGACATGTTAATTAACCCTTGTTTTGTGGCAGTATTTGAAAATGGCATCCGAAAATGTTGAGATAAGCAATGGAGCATAGGAGACCGTTGAGTCTCCACAGATCAATAATCAGGATAATATGCGACAGGATGGCGATAATCCTCCTGTAAACAACAACACTGATCAAATGACGAACGACGGTACGTTTAGGAGCTTTTTAGAATTCATGCAACATCAAAGCGGCGCGCTCATGTTCATAATGCAGTAAAATAATGGCAACCCACTATTTGTCATCGCTAAACAGTTCAAGGAGCTGGGACCATCGGAGTTTTTGGGAAAGCCAGAACCACTTAAGGCGGAAACGTGGTTAAAGCAGATGACTAAGATATTTGATGTCTTGGGATGCTCTGAGGAGCAAAAGGTTCCCTTTGCCACCTATATGTTGCGTGAAGAGGCAGACATCGGTGGGAATCAGAAACGACTCACTGACGACGACTCAAGATGTCTCTGGGATAAGTTCCAAGAGTCGCTTAATGACAAGTACTTTCCGAAAGTATTCGCTACAAGAAAGAGGTGGAGTTCATCGTCGAGCAAAATAATATGACCGTGTCGCAGTACGAGTCTAAGTTTCCCGAGTTGTCTCAGTTTACCTCCCATTTGGTCCATAATGAGGAACGAATGATGTGAATGTGTGACGCCCCCAAAATTAGGTATACATCACCCATCTTGGGTCGCCACTTACATGGTACATAATTTAAATACAACTTATTAACATAACTGTAGTGGTAATAATACGACATAAATCATGAGTTTAAATACAAATATCGCCTACTAGATATTATACAAACTCAAAAAAGTCCTCATTACAATTATTATCACACTATTTTACGTAATAGTGAGGACTACTAATGCTATCTTCGTGACCATCACTGCTTCCCCGACTCGTCCCAAATTATATTCTCATTTCAAGAGAAAGAGAAAAAGAAAGAAAGGTGAGCTCAACTAGCCCAATAAGAAATATTATGACTAAGATAATGCGTAATAAATTATCAATAGTCTTCAACAATGTTAAACCGATAAAATACAATAGATAAACCAAAGCTTTAATCAAGCAGCTTAATAAGCAATCCATTAAAAGAGTCAAATAGAAAATAAAGTCTACTATCTTTTAGGTTTTAAAAGGTTTTTCATCATCGTTATAATTTAGACTCACTTTTAATAAATATTCCACATCATCGAATCACCCCGCACTACTACTACCAAGGATATTCTTTAAGATCACGACCACAATTATTCACGCACTACGAGCCAAGAATATTTGTGTATTCATTAATGGTCATGATCATGCCAACAACTATCCACCAATGCACTACTACCATCGAGAATTTTTATCACATCATTTGTAACATTACTACCATGATTACAATCAATAGTCTCTCGGTCATAATCATACCAAGTCCATCTATGCACTACAAGCCACGTATGACTTTCAACATAATATAAACACGAGGATGATGACAATGATATAAGAATTCAATAAAACAAGTTCAAGAATTATTTTATCCAGAATTATTAACGCCCAAATTATCAACACGATATCGCTTTTATAGAGTAAAATTCAAGAATGATCGTAAGAATATTTCTATGAAAAGATATCGATGAAACGCAAATATCAAGGATATTCCACTAATTTCATGGAGTATAAAAGTCAAAGTTTTAACCAACCGGGTATAATAAAGAATAGAATAACAAAAGAAATCACTATGCATGCGATAAACCGCATACGCAGTTATTCCAATGTAATAATAAATAATCGGAACCAGTCCCATGCAAAAACGCATGCATGTGATGTTCCAACAGATCAATAAAGAATGGAACCAGTCCCACAGAAAACACACATGCATGTGATGTTCCAAATGTAATAATAATAAAGATTTAAACCAGTCCTGTAAAAACACATGCATGTGATGTTCCAATGTATTAATAATAAAGAATGTCACCAAGAAGATACCAAGTAAAACCACGATACAAAGTTATTCCAATGTAATAATAAGCAATGAAATAACAATGCAGCTTCTCTTCATGAATAAGAAAGAATAACACCCTTTACATTTGGTAGAGATTGAATATCGCAAAGAAGGTAGTAACAAAATACTCTTCTTCTTTCTCTTATTCTCTCTATACTTTCTCTCTATAGCTTGAATGAATTCGTGAAAAATAATGAAGCCCTCAGCCTCTATTTATAGAAGATTTCTAGCTTAGACCGCCGTGTGAAAAGGCAAGTGGCTCGACGACTAATAATGTGAAAAGAAAAGTGGTTCGACGCTCAGAATGTGAAACGACAAGTGGTTCGGCGCTCAGTAATGTGAAACGACAAGTGGTTCGACGTCTGGGTAAAGGTAATTACTATTAACGGTTGTAAATACTATCGACGAAGGTAAATACTATTCACAAGGGTAATTACTATCGACGAAGGTAATTACTATCGACGAAGGTAAATACTATTCACAAGGGTAATTACTATCGACGAAGGTAATTACTATCGATTTAAGAGACTCTTAGATGATGACATACGAGCCCCCATAAAATAATCAAACTTACCACAAATCATTTTTTTTTCATCAACACATAATTAATCTTTCAACAATTATTAATCATTTATAACTTGTCGCCTCAATTATTGATTTAATACTATAACATATTATACGTATGATAATTTGTGACAATAATCAATCAATAATATAAGAGATATGATGCAAGAATTATCAGAAAGAATAATTGAGCATAGATGAGTGACTTCTCACGTAAGCATCAATAATCAATACCAGTGTTACTACGCAACCACGCCAGACATCGCATTTCTTTACCACCGGGTAGTTCAACAGCTTTTAATTCAGTAATACCTCCGCCGTTATTTTTATAAAATATTTTTATCGCTTTCTCTGTCCGACAATAATTCATTGTGGGGTCCACCAATGATTGAGTCATTGCATTTAATATTCCCTAACAAAAAGAATATTCCCCACCAAACGAATATTTTATAACAACTTGCATACTTTGCAAAATTTATAAATATTACCCACAACTATAACATTATATCAAATTTATTCCATAATATTCAAAAATAATATTTATAGAAAAATTCATCTTTATTTATAAAAGTCGGGTCTTACAACCTCCCTTCTTATGAAATTTCGCCTCGAAATTAGTGGTACGACACGGTATGTCAAGAGGTAAGGATACCTTGATTTCATTTCGCATTCTAACTCCCAAGTCATTTCCTCAACATCGTGGTTCCTCCACAAAACTTCGACTTGAGGTATAACCTCGAGCGTAGAATATGTTCCTTCTTATCCAAAATTTGAACAGAACCTCTTCATACGCCAAATCTTCCGCTATTTCGTCCTGCTCTAACTCAATAATATGGTTCGGTCTTTCACATATTTACGTAACATAGATATGTGAAAACGCATGAACACGAGACATATTTCAAGCAGAAAAGCGAGTCTATAGGCCACGCCCTACTCGATCGAGGATTAAAATGGACCGATGAATCGAGGATTAAGTTTTCCTCTCTTTCCAAATCTTGTAACTCCTTTCCATGGAGCAACTCTTAACAACACACGATCTCCTATATCGAATTCCACGCCCTTTCGATGAAGATCAAGATAACTCTTTTCATCGATTTTGTGAGGTTTTTATACGTCATTTGGATCGTTTGAATCTTTTTCCGTAGTCATACGCACTCAACTCCGGCCCCAACAACTTTGCTTCACCCACCTCATCCCAAAGATATCGAGAACGACACTTTCTTCCATACAATGCTTCTAATGGAGCCATGCCAATACTTGCTTGATAACTGTTGTTATAGAAAACTCCACCAATGGTAAGAACTTGTCCCAACTCCCTTGAAATCAAGGACACAGTAGTCTTAATAGATCTTCAAGAGTTTGAATAGTCCTCTCCGATCGTCCGTCCGTCTGAGGATGATATGCCGAAGCTAAATCGTAAGTCTGCGCTCATAGCTTTTTGCAACTAACCCAAAATCGTGAAGTGAATCTTGGTCTCGATCGTAAACTATGGATACCGCATACCATGCAGCCTTACAATCTCGCTTATGTACATACGAGCAAGATGTTCAAGTGTATAAGTTTCTCAGACGGTAAGAAATGATCGACTTGGTCAATCTATCAACAATGACCCATATCGCATCAACGCCTTGAGAAACCTTAGAAGACCCCAGAATCTAAATCCATGGTAATGTGCTCCCACTTCCATTCTAGAATTTCAAGTGGTTGCAATGGACCTTTTGGTACTTGATGCTCGCTTTAACTCGTTGACAAGTTGTAGACACCTTGATATAAACAAATACTTATCTCTCTTCATATTGCTCCACCAAAATGTATGACTTAATATCACGATACATTTGGTACTCCCAGATGGATTGCAAATGGTGTGTCAGGCGCCCCATCATGATATTATACTTTAAATCGTGGTCGTTAGAATACAAAGTCCGGAGTCGACTCAAGTATTCCTTCTTCATCGATTCTTGCTTCCGACATAGTACCTTCTTGCAATTTCTCCCTCATACGCATCGGCCCGTGTCCGTAGTTTGAGCAAATTTAACTTTATCGATTAAAGTCGCTTCTACTCAGATATGTTCGCCATCATCACACGGGGTCCCCTGAGTATTTATCTCTATCTCCATCCTTTGCAAGTCATACAAAATGGGCCTTCATACGACAATATCGCACTCGTGATTCGCGATATGATCTTCTACTCAATGTGTCACCTACCACGCTCGCTTTTCCGTGATGGTATTGATGGTATGATCATAATCTTTCAACAGCTTCAATCAAATGTCGCTTGTCGCATGTCGAGTTCCTTTTGAGTGAAGAAATATTTGAGGCTTTTATGATCCGTAAAGATCTCCACTTTCTCCCCATACAAGTAATGCCTCCAAATCTTTAGTGCAAGAAGATAACAAATGCTAACTCTAGATCATGAGTAGGATAATTCCTCCTCATATTCTTTGAGTTGTCGCGAGGCATAGGCTATAACTTTTCCATGTCAGCATAAGAACACATCCCAACCTTTTGCTCAAGCATCATCAGAGATGACAAATCCTCCGAGCTAGATGGTATTATCGTAATGTGTCTTCAAATAAGTCTCCTCTTGAAGTTCTTGAAAACTCTTCTCACATTCTTCGCTCCAACCGAACTTTCAGATCTTCCGAGTCACCGAAGTCAATGGAGTAGCGATTCGAGAAAATCCTTCCACGAATCTCCGATAATAACCAAATAAACCGAGAAAGCTACGATTTGGCCATCGATTTAGGTTGTTCCAGCCAAATAGCTTCAATCTTCTTGGGGTCAACAGATATTCCACGACTTGATACCACGCGCCCAAGGAATGCTACTTCTTCAAGCCGTAACTCACATTTCTTCAACTCGCATAAAGCTTATATTCACGGTTTTTTGGAGTGTCACCTCAAGTGTTGCTTTCATGATCTTCACTATTTTGGAATAAATAAGGATGTCATCAATAAAGACGACCACAAAGTGATCTAAATATTCCTCAATACTTGGCTCATCATATCCATGAAGGCAAAGAGGAGCATTAGTCAATCCAAAGGACACGACTAGGAATTCATAATGCCCGCATCGAAGTTCTCAAAGCCGCCTTTGGAATGTCACGGCTCTAATCTTCAATTGGTGATATCCTAACGAAGATCTATCTTTGAAAAGAATTTGCTCTTGCGAATCGGGTCAAACAGTCATCAATACGTGGCAATGGATACCTATTTTTGATGGTGACATGATTTAATTCCCGATAATCAATACAAAGTCGCATACTCCCATCTTTCTTCTTCACAATAGAATGTGAGCACCCCAAGGAGAAGTAATAGACTAATAAAGCCAATGTCTAACAATTCCTCGCAGCTGGGTCTTTAACTCCGGTTCAATAGAGCTATTCGATATGGGCTTTGGAAATAGGTTTTGTACCGGGTTCAAGGTCGATACAAAATTCAATTTCACGCCTGGGGTAGCCAGAAGTTCTTCTGTGGAATACGTCAGAAATTTATTAACAATAGAAATATCGCTCAAAACTGACGTATTTTGTTTAAATCATGATATGAGCTAAGAAAGCTCGACATCCGCTTTTCAATAAACGAATAGCTTTTATGGCTTGAGATTTACCGTGATTGATTTTAATGGTTTGGTCGTTTGAATTCGCATAATAGGTTGATTAGGAATATGAAAGCTAACAACCTTACTTAAAACAATCAATTTTTGCATGATAAGTAGTTAACCACTAAATCCCTTGTAATCACGCCAAATGCAAGTATTTTTAATGAAATAAGATCGATTGTAATGTGAGGGTACCGATTTGAACCAAACAAGACTTATAAACAAAGGGATGTAATGAAGGTTTCTCCCAACCGAGTTTCCATAGATAAGTCAAAGTCTAATTTCTCCTGAGTCAAATTTAATCGATGAGCGCAAGTAGAGAAATAAAAGAATGGGTAGAACCCAGATCAAATAAAGTATAGACTTCATTAGAGTTTATGATAAGCTTACCCGTGATGACCTCATTCGGATTCCTCGCTTCTTTGGGAGGTCACAACAAACGCCTCCCTCAAGACTACCGGCTTTGAATTTTCTCGGACGGCCTTTGTGCTTCCATCCTAGCTGAATTTGTCTTCTGAAATGACAAAATCGAGCTAAGTGACCTTCTCTTCCACAATTATAACATTCTTTGATGGCATGACGCAGCTTTGACCGATGTGTCCCTCTCCTCCGCATTCAAGCATATAATAGGTGATCTTTCTCCTTCCTTAACAACGGGTGCCAGTGTCTTTGACGCCTTTCCATCATCATTTGAATCTCCGCTTTCTTGAAATGTCCATTCTTATTATTTTGGCCCCGATTACCACCGGTGGTTACCATATCCGCCTATTGATTCCTCCACGCTTGTTGTCACCGCCTCAATGACTACTCTCGCCGGTATTATAATTTTGCTTACCGCTTCTTTTTAGTCAGGTTGACTCATTATCGCTGCCCACTAATCGAGCCCTATTTACAACATCCTCAATACAAACACGCTTTATGAGAAATAAGATGTCGACGATTCCCGCTTCAAACCTCTTAAAAACATTCGCCCATTCTCTCTTCATTATCCACCAAGTGGGACGACGAACCGTGATAACTCCGCAAATTTTGCCTCGTATCATGGACACCTGGCATATATTGTTTTGTTCCAACTTGATAAACTCCACCTCCTTCATGTGGCGAATACTTTCGTGAAAGTATTTGTCGTCGAATGCCTCCCGAACTTCTCCCAAGATATCTTCAAGACAAAGAAGTTGAGTACGCTTTTACCGATTCCCACCAAGAATCCGCCTCCGCCAAGAATATAAAGGCGAAGGGAACCTTGCTCTTCCTGAGCATCCCAAGACATCAAATATCTTGTAATCTGCTTTATCCATGCTTCCGCCAAGTGGTTTTGCTCTCCCTTAAAGTCCGGTGGTCCCAAATTCCTCAATTGTTTAGCGGTGACCGCCGAGAGTTTTCCGTGTTTCCACCCCACGCTTTTGGACAGAGTCGCCTCATCATTGCCGCATAAATCGCATAAAGCCTCCGAACATTTGATCATTCATCATTTGGTCAATGTTGTTGTTTGTATGAGGATTGTCGCCTTCGATGCACATTATCCTCGATTATCGATATGTGGTGAATCAACGATCGCTCATGCTACCCATCATATTCTCAACACTCTCGATGTCATTTTCGGACATCGCCACAAAACAAAAGGTTAATCGACACGTAACAAATTATCCCTATCTTCCCGACCAACCAATAAAATAAAGACATAAACTTAGTAGGTCATACTAACAAGGTATTCCCCGCCTATCCCCTCCTAGTACTATTCTCACATCTTAGCCAGGATCATATCCTAAGCTCGATACCAACCGCGACACCCCCAAAATTAGGTATACATCACCCATCTTGGGTCGCCACTTACATGGTACGTAATTTAAATACAACTTATTAACAAAATTGTCGTGTACAATACGACATAAAATCGTGAGTTTAAATACAAATATCGCTCACTAGATATTATACAAACTCAAAAAAAAAGTCCTCATTACAATTATTATCACACTATTTCACGTAATAGTGAGGACTACTAATGCTATCTTCAGACCATCACTGCTTCCCGACTCGTCTCCAAATATATTCTCATTTCATTTAAGAGAATAAAGAAAAGAAAGGGTGAGCTCAACTAGCCCAAAGAAGAAATATTATGACTAAGATAATGCGTAATAAATTATCAATAGTCTTCAACAATGTTAAACCGATAAAATACAATAGATAACCGCTTAATCACAGCTGAATAAGCAATCCATTAAAAGAGTCAAGTAGAAAATAAAGTCTACTATCTTTTAGGTTTTAAAAGGTTTTTCATCACTATTATAGCCGAGACTCACTTTTAATAAATATTCCACATCATCGAATCACCCCACGCACTACGCCAAGGATATTCTTTAAGATCACGACCACAATTATTCACGCACTACGCCCAAGAATATTTGTGTATTCATTAATGGTCATGATCATGCCAACAATCGCCCACCAATGCATTACTACCATCGAGGATTTTTATCACATCATTTGTAACATTACTACCATGATTACAATCGAATAGTCTTTCGTCATAATCATACCAAGTCCCTCTATGCACTACAGTGCCATGTATGACTTTCAACATAATATAAACATGAGGATGATGACAATGATATAAGAATTCAATAAAACAAGTTCAAGAATTATTTTATCCAGAATTATTAACGCCCAAATTATCAACACGATATCGCTTTTGTAGAGTAAAATTCAAGAATGATCGTAAGAATATTTCCATGAAAAGATATCGATGAAACGCAAATATCAAGGATATTCCACTAATTTCATGGAGTATAGAAGTCAAAGTTTTAACCAACCGGGTATAATAAAGAATAGAATAACAAAAGAAATCACCATGCATGCGATAGATCAAGCATAATAAATAAAGTTATTCCAACGTATCAATAAATATAACGGAACCAACAGTCCGCGTGAAACGCATGCATGTGATGTTCCAACAGTATAATAAAGAATGGAACCAGTCCTACAGAAACACATGCATGTGATGTTCCAATGTAATAATAAAAAGATTTTAACCAGTCCTGTAAAACACATGCATGTGATGTTCCAATGTAATAATAATAAAGATTTTAACCAGTCCTGTAAAACACACGCATGTGATGTTCCAATGTAATAATAGAAGAATGTCACCAAGTATAGGTAAACCGCATATATAGGTTATTCCAATGTAATAATAAGCAATGAAATAACAATGCTTTCTCTTCATGAATAAGAAAGAATAACACCCTTACATTTGGTAGAGATTGAATACTGCAGAAGCAGTAGAATAAAATACTCTTCTTCTTTCTCTCTTATTCTCTCTATACTTTCTCTCTATAGCTTGAATGAATTCGTGAAAAATAATGAAGCCCTCAGGCCTCTATTTATAGAAGATTTCTAGCTTAAGACCGCCGTGTGAAAAGGCAAGTGGCTCGATTTACTAATAATGTGAAAAGAAAAGTGGTTCGACGCTCAGAATGTGAAACGACAAGTGGTTCGACGCACCAGTAATGTGAAACGACAAGTGGTTCGACGTCTGTAAAGGTAATTACTATTAACGGTTGTAAATACTATCGACGAAGGTAAATACTATTCACAAGGGTAATTACTATCGACGAAGGTAATTACTATCGATTTAAGGTAAATACTATTCACAAGGGTAATTACTATTAACGGTTGCAATTACTATACTTCGACGAAGAGACTCTTAGATGATGACATATGAGCCCCCATAAAATAATCAAACTTACCACAAATCATTTTTTTCCATCAACACATAATTAATCTTTCAACAATTATTAATCATTTATAACTTGTCGCCTCAATTATTGATTTAATACTATAACATATTATATGTATGATAATTTGACAATAATCAATCAATAATATAAGAGATATGATGCAAAGAATTATCAGAAGTAATAATCGAGCATAACCGAAAGTGACTTCTCACGTAAGATCAATAATCAATACCGCGTAATGCTACTACGCAACCACGCCAGACATCGCATTTTTTACCAACGGTAGTTCAACAGCTTTTAATTGGTAATACCTCCGCCGTTATTTTTATAAAATATTTTGTCGCTTTTCTATCCGGCAATAATTTCAAGTATGGGGTCCACCAATGATTGAGTATTGCATTTAATATTCCCTAACAAAAGAGAAAAAGAATATTCCCACCAAACGAATATTTTATAACAACTTGCATACTTTGCAAAATTTATAAATATTACCCACAACTATAATATTATATAAAATTTATTCCATAATATTCAAAAATAATATTTATAGAAAAATTCATCTTTATTTATAAAAGTCGGGTCTTAATGTAATGTTTCTAAGAGGTTTGAAACCCAATATACGCCAATACCTCATTTCTCACAAACTTTGTTTATATTCAGATGTTGTGAATAGGCTCGCTTATTGGAGCCCGATAATGAGTCAAAGACAACCAAAAGGCAACGACCAACAACACGATAATAATCATACGGCATGTAATTGGCCATCTAACAATGATAACCATCGTGGGGAAATTATCAAGCCAAGAATGGTAACCATTTCTGTGGTAATCATGGCCAAGATAATAGAATGGGAATTTCAAGAAGAGGAAATTCAATAATGATGGAAAGAGGTCAAAGACCAAAGACCCGTTGTTAAGGAATGAGAATGAGCACCTATCATATGTTTCAAATGCGAGGGAGGGGACATATCACCAAATCGCGCGATGTCAGTCCAAAGCATGTTATAATTATGGAAAGAAGGTCACTTAGCCCGATTTTGTCGCTCATCAAGACAATTTCACTAGGATGGAGGCACCAAAGATCGCTCCAAAAAGTAAAAATCGGTGAGTGTAAGGGAGAGCGTTTTTGTGACTTCTCAAAAGCGAGTAAATCCGAATGAAGTTAGCACGTTTAGTTAATTATAAATTGTGAAGTCTATACCTTATAAGATACCGGGTTCTACCCATTATTTTATCTCTCTTGCTAAGGCTCAACGCTTAAATTTGACCAAGAAGTTAGACTTTCGACTTATCGTCAAAACTTCGCTAAGAGAGCCTTTGTTACCTCTACTGCTTTTAAATCTTGTTTGATTCAAATAAACACTTTCACGTTACTTGTCGATCTTATCTTTTTGAAAATACTTGCCTTTGATGTGATTTTAGGAATCAATTGGTTTACTACTCATCATGCTTTTCGTAAGGTTGTTAACTTTTATATTCATAACCAACTTGTTGTGTGAATTCAAGTAACCAAACCATTAAAGTCAATCATTGTCATATCAAGCCATAAGTAGAGAGCCCCGAACCTTTCGTTGTTGACTTCCTTGTGTGGAATGCACCGGGGCCAGAATTTCTATAGGCGACAACGTGAATAAAGATGGCAAGTTGATAGATATAATTGTGAGGTGTTATCTAGGTTAAGGGATAGAAATCACAGTTGGTATCAATGTGACGTACTATCCAAGTCTTGGATGAGAGTCACGCTTTTGAATGATATTTCTATTATTAATAAATTTCCGGCGATTCTTGAAGACTTCTTAGCCTACTTAGAGCGTGAAATCGAATTTTGTATCGACCCCAAAGATAAAACCCATTTCTTAAACCCTCAAATATTTCTTCAACTAAAATGAACAGTTTACGTGGATTACGATGAAAGCCATAATAAAAGCATTGGACTAATGAAAATCATGGGTATACGTGGTATTAGTAAGTGTTATGATGATTTATGTTGGTTAGTATGTGAAAACATAAAAGTTTCTTAGAAATCACAAGGAGTTGAAAATCAGATTTTTGGTGAAAAACGGAACATGAAATTCAATTGACCATATCTCCTAATATATTTTGAATTTTTCAGTGTGGTCAAGTTCTAGAGTTAGATCTATGAGTTTTGTAGCATCTCCAAGTGGAATCACTGGAAAAGGAGTTGTAGATTTTCGTGTGGACTGATTTTAGCAAAGGAGTCAAAAGCTAGAAATTTCTAAAAAGCTACTGATCTTATTTATAAAAGTGCATTTTCGGCCACTTAATTTATGAGAAAAATTCTGGCCTTTTGGGATAGGAAAGTATATGGTATAAATAAAATCATGTCCAAAAATGAGCTTATTCTGACTTAAAATGAGCAAGTTATGACCATTTCAATATTTAGGTTTTTCCGACGAAAAACGCTATAACTGGAGTTCTATAACTCCGATGACCATGAAATTTAAACTGGAAGCTCAAATTAACATTTGTAAGATCCTTCCAAGATTTGGGAATTTTTGGAGTTAAACTTGAGGTAGCTAATTTCTTAAAGAATTAATTGGAAATTTATTTTTGAAAAATAGTAAATGAATTTTAAAAATTCCAAGAAAAATATATTTTCATTATTGGACTATATTATGCTAAATCCCAGAAAAGAAATATTTTTGGAACTGATTTGTTATTTTTCATGAAAATAATCTAGTTATGAGTAAATGAATTAAATATGTTATGTGAAGTAACAAAATTGGAAAATAGGATTTTATGACTAGGGAATCCTATATAGATACGCATATTTTTTGATGAGGGATTTGATCATTGGTGATGATATCTTATGATTATGACATTTTGAATGATTAAACGCATTATATGGTAAAACGTAAACAATTGAAATAAATTGTTTATAAGTTTAAGAAGTGATTAAAATATTGTTATAATATTAATGATATTAGATTATGAGATTATTAAGTGTTTGATAACATTGAATATTCTTAAACCCCGGATAAATTATATTATAAATGTTTAATATTTATCTTTTATCTCGCTTTGATTGATTATTTATATCATCATGTCATAATCCTTATGCTTATATCAGGTCGAAAGTCATCTCGTGGGCTTACGCATGCATGAGATGGACTTGGTATGATTATGACCAGGGATTATTCGTATAATCATGACCGTAATGTTACAAATGATGTGGTAAAAGTCATCTTCGTCAGTAGTGCGTAGATGGACTTAGTATGATTATGATTGTGGATTATTCTTAAGATAATCATCACTTCAGTAATTGAAAACATAAATATCCTCGCCCGTAGTGCATGGATAATTCGTGGTCGTGATACTATTAAGTCGAGTCTCAAAGATTATCGGTTTTACAACAGATATCTTCGGCCCGTAGTGCAAAAGATGAAATCGTTAATTATTGGTTATACAAATTGACCAGTAGCAGCAAAGATGAATTATTAATGAATATCTTCGGGCCTGATTGCAAAGATGAATTTAATGTTTTCAACGATAAAGGTATTTAAGTTATCCTCACCTCTTTATCATACCAGTGCGACGACGTAAATTTCGAGGCGCTAAATTCTATAAGGAGGGAGATCAGGAGACCCCAGATTTTATAAATAAAGATTTAAATTTCTCAAGTATTTTTTATATTATGGTGTGGATTTGAGATAAGTTATATAGTTATGGGTAGTATTTGAAAATTTTGCAAAGTACGCAAGTTGTTATAAATATTCGTTTGGTCTGGGAATATTCTTTTGTTTCTAGAATATCCGCATTTACTCAAGACAATCATCAGTGGACCCCACAAAATGTAAGTAATCACGTAGTTAGAAAATGACAAAATATTTTATGAAAATAACTACGGAGGTTTTACCATTAATACCGTTGAACTACCCTAGTAGTAAAAGTACAAAGAATACGCCAGAAGTCGCATAAGAGTACACCTGTATTGATTATCGATGCTTACGAAGAAGTCACCCGCTTATACTACATTATTGCTACAAAGAATTACCGCATCATATCTCTCATATTATCGATCCAATTATTGTCACAAAGATCATGTATAATATGTTATATTATTAAATTAATAATTGAGACGACAAAGTTATTCATATTATTAAATCAGAATATTTACAATGTCTGTAAGTTCTGCCAAGGAGAGGTTTGGTCATCTAATCATGCGCGCCAATAGGGAGAAATCCTTATTGGAAAGCTCTTTCTTTCCTGGGAACGACCTGATTGTTAAATATTATGAGTTATGATATTAATTATGGATAAGTTCGTGTTGATTAAAGATGAATTTGATAGTTCCATTGTGTTAAAATTATTTGTGTTAGTGAAAATTGACATTTATTTCGATAATAATTGATGTCTAGAGGTTATATTGTTCAATCTCCAGTATTCGGGGAACTTTTAGTGCCTGAGTTACTATTCACGAGTTACTATTCAAGAGTTACTATTCACGAAGTTACTATTCATGAGTTACTATTCATGAGTTTTAATAAGAATCTTGACCTTCAAATTTTCCAAGAGTTATTTGCCTCTTCTGTTCCAAGAGTTAATTACCCTTCAAGAAATAAGTAATACTCTTCAATATTACCAAGAGTCATTTTGACCCTTCATTAAGACTCAAAGAGCCACTCTTAGTTTTTCTATAAATAAGCTCATTCCTTCATTATTTCTTACTTAATTCATCGACACTCTGAGAGAAATTATAGAAAAATAGAGAGAAAAAATATGTAGAGAAAGAAGAAGAGTATTCTGCTACTTCACCACTTCTATATCCAGCTTCTTTTACTTGTAGTGGGTGTTATTCTTTTTATTCATGAAGAGAACTTCATATTCCATTCTTATTTATTCTCATTGAATAACTCAGATACACACGTGATACCCTATACTTGGTGAAATCCTTATGTTATTCCATTCTTTATTATTCTGCTTGAATAACTCAGATGCTTTGGCTTAATTCTATATACTTGGTGGAATGACCTATATATGTGGTTTACCCAATACTTGGTGATCTTCTTCTTCTCGTTATTCCATTCTTTATTATTATGTTGAATAACTCGCTTATGCCAAGCATACCGCATACTTGGTGAAATTCTTTTATTATTCCGTTTCTTTTATTATTCTGTTTAAATATCCTCGCTTTGCAGAATTTCACCCGACCGTTCCATATTTATTATTCCTCATTTATTATTCTCCTTAATATCCTCGCTTGTGAATTTCACCTGACCTGGTTCCATTATTTATTATTCCGCATTTATTATTCCGTTAGAATAACCTGTCTATGTGGATTTCCATATGCATGGTGAATGATCCTTTGTATTCATTCTTTATTAAATTATGGAAAAGATCTCAGATATCGTGGATTATCGCATGGCGGTGAAAATCCATTCATAGCTTCATATATTCTTTATTATACTCAATTGGTTAAAGTTTTGACTTCTATACTCCATGAAATTAGTGGAATATCCTCGATATTTCAAGCTTTCATCCAAAGATCTTTCATGGAAATATTCTTCTCGAGCATTCTTGAATTTTACTTTACAAAAGAAGTATCATGTTGACAATTTAGACATTATTAGTTCCTCGGATAAATTAATTCTTGAACTTATTTTATTGAATTATTATGTCATTGTCATCATCCTCATGTTATATTATGTTGAAAGTCATCTTCGCTTACGCGTGCATGTAGATGGACTTAGTATGATTATGACTGTGGATCATTCTAAGATAATCATGACCTATTATAAATAATGTGATAAAAGTCCTCGGTGGCCCAGTAATGCATCGATGAATAGTTTTTGGTATGATTATGACTGTGGTTTATTCTGTATAGTCACGACCATCGATGATTTAATGAAAATCCTCGACCGTGGTCCGTGGATGATTAGATGTGGTGGTTTATTTATTGTCGAGTCTCAAATGATAAAAATTGATGAAAACCTTTAAAACCTAAAAGATAGTAGACTTTATTTTCTACTCGACTTTTTAATGGATCAGATATTTCACGCAGCTTAAACTTGATGTCTATTGTATATTATCGCTTTAATCATTGAAGACTAATGATAATTTATTCTCAGTATTATCTTAGTCATAATATTTCTTATCGGGCTAGTTGAGCTCACCCTTTCCTTCACCGTTTCTTTAGAAATGAGAATATAGCCGGGACGAGCCTGGGAAACTGAGTGACTCGGCCCGATGATAAGATTAGTAGTCCTAACTATTCTCGTTAAATAGTTCACAATAAATGTAACGAGGACCGAATTTGAGTTTCAGATATCGCCTATGAGGACTCCATTGAGAATGGATATTGCCTGTAAGGCGATTCTTGTTTAAACTCTCGGTTTTATGTTTTGTCGTATTTTACACGCATACAACCGTATAGTTAAATTTGTATTTGTATTGTGTACCATGTATTTGGCACTCAAGATGGGTGATTAATACCTAATTTTGGGGGCGCCACAAATATTGTCATCTAGATAATATCCATTCTCGAATAAGTCCTCATTACATTTATTATCACACTATTTTTTACGTAATAGTGAGGACTACTAAGACATCACGTAGCTGATCGTCACCCATTCCCCGACTAGTCCCGCCACGCTCTCATTTCCTAAAGAGAATGAAAGAAAGAAAGGGTGAGCTCAACTAGCCCAAGAAAATATTATGACTAAGATAATGCGAATAAATTATCATTAGTCTTCAACAAAGTTAAACCGATAAAATACAATAGACATCAAGTTTAATCATAGCTTTAATGACAAACAATCCATTAAAAGAGTCAAGAGAATAAAATCTAATATCTTTTATGATTTAAAAGTTTTTCATCACTTTTATCATTGAGACTCGACTAATAAATAATCCACATCATCAAATCATCCACGCACTATAGGCGAGATATTATTTAAGTATAACGTACCACGAATTATCCATGCACTCAAGGGCCATCAAGATAATCGTGTTTCATCAAAATTATATCTCATCCCGATCATGCCATAAACATCTTTGCTCCTTGTAGGCGAAGAGAATCCATCCATATATATAATCATACCAAAAATTATCCATGACACACGACGGACAATGAGAACTTTTTCCATATCATATATAACTTACACTTGGCGATTATCCCGGATAATCCAAAGGGACATAATCATACCAAGTCCATCTATGCCTCTCTGAATCGAATAGCTCCATCATAATCTTGACTTCAAATCGTAGTCGTTAGGGACACAAAGTGCTGAGCAGTGGACTCGCAGTATCCCTTCTTCTTCAATTCTCGCCCGGAATAGCTCCTTCTTGTACTTTCTTCTTCCCGATACATCGTCATCGCAAATGTCCATTGTTTTGAGCAACCTTAATGGTGCGAATATCTATTAAAGTTGGCATCACTCAGTATACTTGACATCAAACCGCCTTTCGTTCTCGCTTTCTGATCTTCTACTCCGCACTATGTATCCTACCCACTACGCTTTAAGCTTAGACGTAAATCCATCAATAATGGTAGTCTAGAATCTTTCAATAGTGGTCGCATTGTCTTCAATAAGGTCTTAGCGAGATTCTTTTCATCATGAAGAAATATTTCAGCTTTCTTCCTCGTCAAGAAATATTTATAATCCAATATATCCCACTTTTCTCCCAATATAGATAAGAATCCCGTATCTTTAAATATGCGAAAGACAGCTGCTGTGACTCTAGATCATGAGTAGGATAATTCCTCTCATCTTTTTAAGTCGACAATGAGTTCCATGAGAACCATCCTAACCCTTTGCTCGAAGAATCGCTATAGATAACAAATCCATCCGAACCGAGATGGTATTGTTAACAAGTCAAATAAGTCTCCTCTTAAGCTCTTGGAAACTCTTTGCATTCTTCACTCTAAACGAATTTTGTATCCTTCCGAAGATAAATGGGGTTAATGGAGTAGCGATTCGAGAAAACCTTACGAATCTCCGATAATAACCAACATTAAGCCAAAAACTTCAAGACATAATGTCCCATTTATTCGAAGCTTCAATCTTCGCGTCGGATCAACAGATACTCCATGCTTTTGATCGATTTGCCCAAGAAATGCTACTTCCTCGGCGAACTTCGAATTTCTTCAATTTAGCATATAGTTTGTTTCACGAAGCCTTTCGATACCAGATTTGAAATGGTGCTCATGATCTTCTTCGGCTTTTGAAATATATGAGGATGTCATCAATAAAGACAACAGAATTGATCCAAATATTCCTTGAATACTGAAGTTCATCATATCCATAAAGCCCACAGGGAGCATTAGTTAGTCAAAGACGTTTCATAATGCCCATCTTGAGTTACAAGGCTTTGGAATATCCTCGCCTAATCTTCACCGAATATCCAGAGCAAGATCGATTTTTGAAAGAATTGTGCCTTCAGAATCGGTCAAACATCATCAATACGAGGTAGGGATACCTATTCTTGATGGTGAAATGGTTCAATTCTCGATAGTAATATTAAAGTCGCGATACTCCCCGCCTTTTTTCTTCTTTTCTGAATAAAACAGAGCACCTAAGGAGATGTACATCTGAGACGCCAATGAAACGATGTCCAACAATTCCTGTGTAGTTGGACCTTTAACTCCTTTCAATAGGAGCCATTCGATATGGGTTTTAGAAATGGGCTTTTGCCGGAGTTCAAGATCAATAAAGAATTCAACTTCACGCTTAAGGGGTAGGCGTGGAAGTTCTTCAGAAATACGTCAGAAAGTCAATAACAATTTGGGAATATTATTCAAATTTGGAGTGTCTTTATTCAAATCCATAACATGGGCTAAGAAAGTCACATCCGCTTTTCAATAAACGTATCTTTAAAGATTAGATATGATAGTGATTGATTTTAATGGTTTAGTTGGTTGAATTAGATAACACTTGGTTAGAATATGAAAACAAACACCTTACGAAAACAATCAATTTTGGCGTGATGAGTAGTTAACCAATCAATCCTAAAATCACATCAAGTATCTTTAAAGAGATAGGTCAAATGGTGCCAACTTGAATCGAAACAAGATTTATAAGCAGTGGATGTGATGAAAGTTTCTCCTAACGGAGTTTCCAGATAAATCAAAGTCTAATTTCTCGGTCAAGTTTAAACGTTGATTGCGCATGCGAGAGATAAATGAATGGGTAAATGCCAAGATCAGTAAGTGAAGTATAAACTTGAGAATTTATAAATAGCTTACCAGTGATCACCTCGTTTGGGTTTCTCGATTTGACCAACAACAAACGCTCTTCCGGAATCGTTGACTTTGACTTTTCCGGGATGCTTTTCGAGTCACCGTCCCTCATTGAACTAGGTTTCATTCTTCGTCGATCTCGAAAGCGATATGTCCTTCTTTCCACAATTATAGCATACCTTGAATTGTTGTGGGGCTTGATCGATATGTCCTCTTTTCCGTGTATTTGTACGATTCCTTTAAAGACTGTCGCCTTCACATGGTCTTTGTTAAATCTCCTCTTTTAAAATCTCCACCGACTCGCTTTCTTTTATTTTCATGTCCACCGTAGTGGTTACCATTTTTGTCAAATCTGTTTCTTTCTCCTTTGGTTATCATTATTCGCTGGTATTCGCTATCTGCGGTACGATCCTGGTTATGGTCCTCGGTTGAACATACTAGTTATCTCGCCTAACAATTGAGCCTCATTATGACATCTGGTCAATAGAAAATTTATGAAATGAGATATTGTCGTATCTGGGTTCAAACCTCTCGAAACATCCGCGTCATCGTTCCTCATTCTCCACCAAATGAGGTCTGAACCTAGATAACTCTCTCAAACTTTGTCTCGTCGAGACTCGACACCGTCATGTTGTTTTGTTCTAATCGATGAACTCCACTTCCTTCATATGACGCGAACACTTTCGTGAAAGTATTTGTCATTAAATAATTTCTAAATGTCTCCCAAGACATGTTGAGTCTTGCGGTGGATGGATACGCTTCACGGACTCCTCCACAGGTGATCTGCCTTTCATCGCCACGGAACATAAAGGTGGCGAATGGAACCTTCATTCTTCCGTGCATCCCAAGACATCGAATATCTTGGTAATTTGCTTGACCATGTTTTCCATGGCGATGGATCCGGCTTTCCTTAAATTCCGTGGTCTGACTCTTTGAGAATCGTTTGTGACAACTTGGATAATGCTTGAATCGTTCCTCCTCCCTTTGAAACACGAGTCTCCCTACAAATGCGATTTTGCATGAATCAGTAAAACTTCTAAACATCCCCTCGTTCATCATACGCTTCAATGGTGTTGTTCACCGGAGGAACATTATCGACTGTTGCACGTTCTCTTCGTTGGTGAAATGCAGCGTCTCACGGTCTCATTTCCATTGTTAATATTCTCGATTAGACATTCTCAAATCTTCGTATAAAAACAAGGGTTAATTAAGGAAATCAATATATCACATAATATCCTATATATTGACCAACTAACAAATAAGCTTAGGTAGGACACCTTTAGCGAAGGATTTTCGTCTCTCCCCTCCTAGTTCTATTCCGATCTCCGCCAGAGATCATATCCTAAGCTCGATACCATTAACCGCCTTCCCCAAAATAGTATACATCACCCATTCACGAGTTGTCAATACATGAGTGCGAAACAACTACAACTTTATTATTACAACAATGAAAGCGTGAGTTTAAATACAAATATTATCTTACAGACAATATCTATACTCAAATAAATCCTCATCACATTTATTGATACATTATTTTACAAAAATGGTGAGGACTACTAAACAACTCTCTAGAACCTTCATTACATACCCAGGCTCACCATTTGCTATTTATATTCTCGCCTCGATAAAAATGGAACAAAAGGAAAAGGGTTAGCTCAACTAGCTCGAAAAGAATATTATGACTAAGATAATATACAACAAATTACCGTTAGTCTTGACGGGAAAAATCTAATAGAATCTGATAGACAACAAATTTTAAATCAATATTCGCAGTTGGAAATAATAATTCATTAGAAGAGTTAAGTAGAGAATGCAAAACTACTATCTTCCATGTATATGAATTTAAAAGTTCATCGTTATCATCTTTATCCCCTGTAACATCAATCAATATATATCCGGAATCACGTATTCATCTTTTGCACTACTGAGCCAAAGATATTCATCGATTAATCGTATTCATCTAAACACCTTTATTCAATGCTTTACAGCCAAAGATATTCTTCTTAAATCATTCATCTTTCCACCCACAGCCGAAGATATTCCATAATATCATCATTTAAGATCAAGATGATGAAAATATTTTTAAAGAAACGAATCTAGTGAAACAAAATGACAAGGATTAAGGATTAAGGATTCGTACTTTGTTTTATTCACGTCGAAAATACCTCAAAATAATCGCGTTGGTGTAAAATTCAAGAATGATCAAAACATGGATACAATCAAAGCTAGTATCCGAGAATAGATATTTTGGACGAAAATAAAAATTTTCATTTTTCGATGAATAGTCTTAGTATTCGTGAATAAAGGTCGATATATCGTGAATAGTAACTTCTGACACCAAAAGATAGAAATTTCATGAAAAAAACATCTTCACGCTTTCATGATAATAATACTCGTGAATAGTAACTTTCGTGAATAGTAACTCATGAATAGTAACTTCGTGAATAGAACTCATGAATAGTAACCCCGACATGAAAAAGTTTCAAATTTGATAAAAGTTCCAACCAATATTTCAAATAATGATATTGAAGAAATAATATCATTTGAGAAGAAAATAACATCCCTTACCTCGAAAGATTAAGACTTACAATTGGAATCTGGGTATAGTCTTTGAAGGAACTTATGTTTTTGTCTAACAATACTAAAGTATACTCAAAATACTCACAAGAATACGCTCGATAATATAGAGAAAACTTGATTTACGGTGTGATTTTGAATTCTAACTTAAGCACCTATTTATAAGGAAAATCTTTAACACCAAAGCGAAAATTTAATATAATATTAATATATTATATATAAATTCCTACGCACACAATCTATGATCTGAATTCAGCCATGCTTGACAACAAATAAGTCTACCAAACAAATCAAAAACGTTTTTATTATTTAAAATAATTAAAACTTCCAAAAATCAATTATTTCAGAGCTTCAGAACTTCAATAATTCATAATAAATAGCCCTTCTATCAGAAAATTTGAATCGCGCAGTTTTTATAGAAAATTCAATTCTCTACAACTTCACGGAAGAAAGTTTTCCAAATTCCAAATGAAATTGACGAAATTCACAAATGGCGATTTTACAGTATAATCAAATTTCAGTCGATAAATGGGGTCCACCGAACATGTTTAACATGTTTTAAACATTTATTGCAACAAAAATACTCTTCCTTCTCGTATACACACATATATCCCACATTATCGTTGTAAAAATATCACCATTATTATATTATTAAAATATAATAATACATTATCTTATCGAAAAAGATAAAATTTCAATTTTCAACAATTGTCACATTAAAATTTCTCCATCTATATCCACATAAAATCAATATTTTCCTCATCATATGAATCAATAATTAATTATTCACAAATAATATTACGGAATCAATATCGATAACCGTGCGCGAGGCGGTTCAGGAAGAGGGGGCTTTCCAATAAGAATTTCTCCTTCTTGGCCTACAAGATTAGGTGACCAAACCTCTCCTTAGATGTAACTTTCTAGACATTGCCAATAATGTTATCTAATAATATTATTCGGATAATATGAATTATTGCTTGATAATGAAAAATACCTTGTGTAATGACAATTATTGAAACAACAAAGAATATAAAATATCAACGCAGAATTATTAAATCATTAAAATCTTAAAATATCGAGCGATTAATTATCGTAACCATTATTGAGTAGTGCCTTCTTACGTAAGAATCAATAATTGGTGCAATCACGAGTGTCTTCTTGTGTTTTTAACCAATTTAGTATTTTAACAATTATTAACGTTGAATAACAACGCCATTATTTTTAAACAACTTATATTTGTCGTTTTCTTCATCCAATCGCTTTCAGTTATGGGGCCCATTGTACATTGCCGTCAGAAGAATATTCCCACAACGATGAATATTCCACGACCAAACGAATATTCCCTAAACAACAATGAATATTTTATAACCACTTGCTTATTTTGAAATATTTGCATGTATTTTACCCATAACTATCCACATTAATCAAATCAACCCTTACTATTTCAAAATAGAGAAAATTAAATTTCATTAATAATAAGTTGAGGTCTTACGTATGTGATGTTCCAATGGAATAATAAGGAATGAAATAACAATGAAGTCACCATGCATGCAGATTTGGCGATGTATGTAAGTTATTCCAATGTAATACTAAATAACTAAATCCGTCGTCGTGAAATTCACACCGATTAAATGTAAGACCCCGAAATTTTTTTAAATAAAAAAGGAATTTCCTTTATTTATTATTTTGAAATAGTAAGGGTTGATTTGATTAATGTGGATAGTTAAGGGTTAAATACGCAAATATTTCAAAATAAGCAAGTTGGTTATAAAATATTCATTGTTGTTTGGGAATATTCGTTTGGTCGTGGGAATATTCGTATTTGGCCTGAATATTCGGATTTACCACAAGTGGCCCATGTGTAGGCCCCATAACGAAAAGCGATTGGATGAAGAAAACGACAAATATAAGTTGTTTTAAATAACTACGAAGTTGTTGCCAAGCATCTCATTGAATACCCGGTGGTTAAAACACACTAATACGCCGTTGTTGAATAAAGAAGACACCAGTATTGTACCAATTATTGATTCTTACGTAAGAAGGCACTACTCAATAATGGTTACGTGAATTACCGCTCGATAGATTTTATCGAGTTAATAATTGTTGCGTTGATATTTTATATTGTTGTTGTTTCAATAATTGTCATTACACAAAGATTTTTTTTTATCGACAATAATTCATATTATCCTAATAATATTATTAGATAACATTATTGGCAATGTCTAGAAAGTTCTCGCCTAAGGAGAGGTTTGGTCACCTAATCAAGCCCAAAGTAGTTAGAAATTCTTATTGAAAGCCCTCTTCCTGAAACCGCCTCGGTTGTCAATATTGTGATTCTGTAATATTATTTGTGAATAATTAATTATTGATTCATATGATGAGAAAAATATTGATTTTATGTGGATATAGATGGAGAAAATTTTTATAGTGACAATTGTTGAAAATTGAAATTTTATCTTTTTCTGATAAAATAATTCATTTAAATATATTATTTTAATAATATATTAACGGTGATATTTTTACAATGAATGTGGGATATATGAGTATACGAGGAGGAAGAGTATTTTTGTTGCAATAAATGTTTAAAACATGTTAAACATGCTCTGCGGACCCCATTTATCGATCAAATTTGATTATAACACGTAAAATCGCCTGCTTGTGGATTTCGACGATTTCTGCTTGGAATTTGGAAAAACTTTCTTCCGAAAAGTTGTAGAGAATTGAATTTCCTATAAAAACTCGCAAGATTCAAATTTTCTAATGAAAGGGCTATTTATTATGAATTATGAAGCTCAAGTTCAAATAATTAATTTTTGGAAGTTTTAATTGTTTTATTTAAGAAAAACGTTTTTTGCAATCCCACATGTGATACAAATGTGCTGAATTCAGTTGGTCTAAGGTGGGCTTGAATTTGTTTAATTATATTATTATTTTATTAAATTTTCTGCTTTGGTGTTCTAAGCATTTTCCTATAAATAGGTGCTTAGGTTAGAATTGAAAATCACACCGTAAATCAAGTTTTCTCTCTATATTATCGAGTTTATTCTTGTGAGTATTTTGAGTATACTTTGAGTATTGCTAGACGGTGCAAGTTCCCTTCAAAGACTATACCCTTATTACTAAATGAAGTAACGATCTTTCGAGGTAAGGGATATTATTTTTTTCGTAATGATATTATTTCTTCAATATCATTATAATTTGAAATGTTGATCCAAGTTTTATCAAATTTGGAACTTTTTCATGCTCGGGTTACTATTCATGGGTTACTATTCATGAGTTACTATTCACGAGTTACTATTCATGAGTTACTTATTCATGAAGTTACTTATTCACGAGTACTATTCATGAGCGTGAAGATGTTTTTGTGGAATTTCTATCTTTTGGTGTCGAAGTTACTATTCACGATACTACCTATTCACGATACTCAAGACTATTCACGTGATACTGCACTATTCAATCGAAAAATAAAATTTCTTCTTTTCGTCTAAAACATCTATTCGGATACTAACTCGATTGTATCCATGTTTTGATCATTCTTGAATTTTACACCACTACGATTATTTTTGAGGTATTTTTGGACGTGGATAAAACCAAGTACGAATCCTTAATCCTTGTAATTTTGTTTCAATCGGATTCGCTTTCTTTAAAAAATATTTTCATCATCCTCGGTCTTTAAATGATGATATTATGGAATATCTTTGGCCCTGTAGTGCAAAAAGATGAATGATATCTCAAGAATATCTTTGCCCGTAGTGCAAAAGATGAATAGGTGTTTAAATGAATACGACTAAATCGATGAATATCTTTGGCCTCAGTGGTAAAGAGATGAATATTTGATTCCGATGTATATTGATTGATGTTACGGTGGATAAAAGATAGATTTATGAACTTTTAAATTCATACATGGAAGATAGTAGTTTGCATTCTCTACTTAACTCTTCTAATGAATTATTATTTTCATTGCGAATATTGATTTAAAATTTGTTGTCTATCAGTATTCTATTATATTTTCCCTCGTTGAAGACTAACGATAATTTGTTGTATATTATCTTAGTCATAATATTCTTTATTGAGCTAGTTGAGCTCACCCTTTTCCTTTTTTGTTCCATTTTCTCGTGAGGCGAGAATATAAATGAGTGCGTAGCTGGGGTATGGAATGAAGGTTTTAGAAAGGATTGTTTAGTAGTCCTCACCATTTTGTAAAATAATGTATCAATAAATGTGATGAGGATTTAATTGAGTATAGATATTGTCAGAAGATAATATTTGTATTCAAACTCACAGCTTTCTTGTTGTAATAATAAAGTTGTAGTTGTTTACAGACCATGTATTGACAACTCGTAATGTGTGATGTATACCTATTTTGGGGGCGCCACGGTTGGTATCGAGCTTAGGGATATGATCTCCGGCGAGATCGAGGAATAGAACTAGGAGGGAGAGACGAAAATCCTTCGCTAGTGTGTCCTACCTAAGCTTATTTGTTAGTTAGTCAAGATATGTGATATTATGTGATATATTGATTTCCATAATTAACCCTTGTTTTATGACAATGATTTGAGAATGTCGATTGAGAATATTAACAATGGAAATGAGACCGTGGAGATGCCTGTACTCACCAACGAGGAGAACGAACGTAACAGTCGCAATGTTCCTCCCGTGAACAACACCATTGAAGCGAGATGATGAACGAGGGATGTTTAGAAGTTTTTGCGGTTCATGCAAAATCGATTTAGGAAACTCGTGTTCAAAATACAGGAGAAAATGATAGCAATTCACGGGTTGTCACGCCAAGCGATTCAAAGAGTTGGGACCACCAATTTAAGGAAAGCCGATCCGATCACCAAGCGGAAACATGGGTCAAACAAATTACCAAGATATTCGATGTCTTGGGATGCACGGAGAACAGAAGGTTCCATTCGCCACCTTTTATGTTCCGTGGCGAGAAGACTACTGGTGGGAGTCTCAGGAAGCGCACCCCATCCAAATTGCACTCAAAGCATGTCTTGGGAGACGTTTGAGCTTATTTAATGACAAATACTTTCCCGAAAGTGTTCATTATATGAAGGAAGTGGAGTTCATCGATTAGAACAAAACAACATGATTTGTCTCGAAGACGAGGCAAAGTTTGCAGAGTTATCCGTGTTCAGACCTCATTTGGTGGAGAATGAGGAACATATGACGCGGATGTTTCTTAGAGGTTTGAAACCCGCAGATACGTCAAGCACTCTCATTTCTCATAAATTTTCTCTTTATTCAGATGTTGTAAAAGGGCTCAATTATTAGAGCGAGATAACGAGTACGGCCAACCGAGGACCACAACCGTGATCGATGTCGTAGATAGCGTATCAATGAATAATGATAACTCATGAGAAAGAAACAGACGGGACAGTAAATGGTAACCACTCCGGTGGTAATCATGGCCATGAAAATAGAAGAAGCGAAGTCGAGGAGATTTTAAAAGAGGAGATTTAACAACGACCGTATGTGAAGATGATGTTGCTTAAGAAAGAATCGGTTCTAAGGGAGGAGAACGACCACCCGTCATTATATGCTACAAATGCGAAAAGAGGGACATATCACCAAACCGCCCCACAATAGCTCAAGGTATGCTATAATTGTGGAAAGGAAGGACATATCGCCGAGATCAGACAAGAATGAAAACCTAGTTCAATGGGGACGGTGACTCAAAAGATCGTCCCAGAAAAGTCAAAGTCAACGATTCCGGAAGAGCGTTTGTTGTGACTAGTCATAATGCGAGGAACCCAAACGAGGTGATCACGGTAAGCTATTTATAAATTCTTGCGAAGTTTATACCTTACTTGATACCGGTGCTACCCATTCATTTATCTCTCATGCATGTGCTCAACGCTTAAACTTGACTCGGAGAAATTAGACTTTGACCTATCTCGTGGAAACTCCGTTAGAGAAACTTTCATCACATCCACTGCTTATAAATCTTGTTTGATTCAAGTTGGCACCATTACCTTACCGTTGACCTTTATCTCTTTAAAGATACTTGCTTTTGATGTGATTTTAGGATTGATTGGTTAACTACTCATCATGCCAAAATTGATTGTTTTCGTAAGGTTGTTAGTTTTCATATTCCTAACCAACCTTTGTTATGCAATTCAAGCAACTAAACCATTAAAATCAATCAATCATCATATCTAATCATAAAGCTATTCGCTTATTAAAAACGGATGTCAAGCTTTCTTAGCCCATGTTATGGATTTGAATAAAGACACGTCAAATTTGAATAATATTCCATTGTTATCGACTTTCCCCGACGATTTCAAAGAACTTCCCGCCTACCCCGAACGTGAAGTTGAATTCTTTATTGATCTTGAACCCGTGATAAAGCCCATTTCTAAAACCCCATATCGAATGGCTCCTATTGAACTTCGTGAGTTAAAGGTCCAACTACAGAATTGTTGGACATTGGTTTCATTCGCCCCAAGACATCTCCTCGGGGTGCCCTGCTTTATTTGTAAAAAAGAAAGACGGAGTATGCGACTTTGTATCGACTATCTGAATTGAACCATGTCACCATCAAGAATAGGTATCCTCTACCTCGTATTGATGACTTGTTTGACCAATTGCAAGGCACAATTCTTTTCAAAAATCGATCTTCGCTTACGATATCATCAAATGAAGATTAGAATCGAGGATATTCTAAAGACCGCGCCGTAACTCCTGTAGTATGGGCATTATGAATTCTTAGTTATGTCTTTCTTCGATTGACTAATGCTCCCGCGGCTTTCATGGATATGATGAACCGAGTATTCAAGGAATATTTGGATCAATTCGTTGTTGTCTTTATTGATGACATCCTCATATATTCCAAAAGCCGTGAAGATCATGAGCACCATTTAAGTTTGGTACTCCAAAGGCTTCGTGAAAACCAACTATATGCCAAATTGAAGAAATGCGAGTTCGGCTCGAGGAAGTAGCATTCCTTGGGCACGCGGTGTCGAAACATGGAGTATCCGTTGATCCGACGAAGATTGAAGCAATACAAAGTTGGGAGCAACCAAGTCGTTGATCAAGTACGTAGCTTTTGGGCTTAATGGTTATTATCGGAGATTCGTAGAAGGGTTTTCTCGAATCGCTACTCCATTAACTCAAATTAACTCCTAAGGATACAAAATTCGCTTTGGAGCGAAGAATGCGAGAAAAGTTTCCAAGAGCTTAAGAGGAGACTTATTTCGGCACTGTTCTAACAATACCATCCGGTTCGGATGGATTTGTTATCTACAATGATGCTTCGTGCAAAGGGTTAGGATGTGTTCTCATGCAACGTGGGAAAGTCATAGCCTATGCCTCGCGACAACTTAAAGAGTATGAGAGGAATTATCCTACTCATGATCTAGAGTCAGCAAGCAATCGTTGCCGCTAAAAATATGGAGGCACTATCTATATGGGAGAAAGTGGAGATATATTCGCACCATAAAAGCCTTAAATATTTCTTCACTCAAAAGAACTCAACATGCGGCAATGACGCTGGCTCGAGCTATTGAAAGACTACGACCACACTATTCATTCAATACCATCCCGGTAAAGCAAACGTGGTAGCCGACGCGATCGAGTAGAAAGATCATATCGCGGAACGAAAAGCGATGATGTCAAGTATACGATAGAGCCAACTTTAATAGAAAAAGTTAAGGTTGCTTTCGAGCCACCCGAATCTTGAGTCGATGCGTATGAAAGAAGTAAGTACAAGAAGGAGCTATTCCGGCGAGAATTGATGAAGAAGGAATACTTGAGTCCACTCTAGACTTTGTGTTCCTAACGACTGATTTGAAGTACAAGATTATGATGGAGGCACACAATCGCCATTTGCAATCCATCCTCGGAAGTACTAAAATGTATCGTGATCTTGACATACATTTTGGTGGAACAATATGAAGAGAGAGATTGCAAAGTTTATCTCGATGTGTTTAACTTGCCAACGTGTAAAGGCGGAGCATCTTGTACCTAAGGGTCCGTTGCAACCACTTGAGATTCCTGAATGGAAGTGGGAACACATTACTATGGATTTACGTTCGGGTCTTCCTACGGTTTCTCAAGGCATCAATGCTATTTGGGTTATTGTTGATAGATTAACCAAGTCTGCTTATTTCTTGCCGATACGGAGACTTATTCCTTGAACGTCTTGCTAGTATGTGCGTGAATGAGATTGTAAGGTTGCATGGCATGCCAAGATCCATAGTTTTGGGATCGTGACCCAAGATTCACTTCAAGATTTTGGGTTAGCTTGCAAAAAGCTATGGCACGGATTTGCGATTTAGTTCAAAGATACCATCCCCAAACGATTTGAACAATCGAGAGGGACTATTCAAACTCTTGAAGATCTATTAAGACTCGTGTCTTAGACTTCAAGGGTAGTTGGGATAAGTATTTACCATTGGTGGAATTCTCCTACAACAACAGCTTATCGAGCAAGTATAGGTGTGGCTCCATTTGAAGCAATATATGGACGAAAATGTCGTTCTCCAATATGTTGGGATGAGGTGGGTGAAGCAACATTGTTGGGACCCGAAGTTAAGACGTATATGACTACCGAAAAGATCCAAATGATTCGACAAACGATACAAAAGCAAGACAAGATCGACAAAAGAGTTATGCGGATCTTCATCGAAAGGACGTGGAATTTAGTGTAGGGGATCATGTATTGTCATGAGTTGCTCCACGTGGAAGGGAGTTACAAGATTTGGGAAGAGAGGAAAGCTCAATCCACGATTTATTGGTCCATTTCAAATTCTTGACCGAGTAGGAAATGTAGCCTATAGACTTAAGCGTTACCTCAAAGTATGTCTCGTGTTCATAATGTGTTTCACATATCCGCATTTCAGAAATATGTGAAAGACCGAACCACGTTATTAAGTTAGAACCGGACGAGATAGCCAAGACTTAACGTATGAGGAGGTACCACCAAGATCTTGGATAGGAAGGAGCATGTCCTACGCTAAGAAAGGTCATACCACAAGTTAAAGTTTTGTGGAGGAATCATGCTATAGAGGAAATGACACGGAATTGGAAACGGAAATGAAAGCGAGGTATCCTCACCTTTTCAAACACAGTGTACGTGACGCCAATTTCGAGGACGAAATTTCATAAGGAGGGAGGTTGTAAGACCCCGAAATTTTTTAAATAAAAGGAATTTCCTTTATTTATTATTTTGAAATAGTAAGGGTTGATTTGATTAATGTGGATAGTTAAGGGTTAAATACGCAAAATATTTTAAAATAAGCAGTGGTTATAAAATATTCATTGTTGTTTGGGAATATTCGTTTGGTCGTGGAATATTCGTGCGATTAGAATATTCGTATTTACGGCCGCGACCCATGTGTGGGCCCCATAACGAAAAAGCGATTGGATGAAGAAAACGACAAATATAAGTTGTTTTTAAATAACGGCGTGGTTGTTGTCAGCCAAGTATCATCGTTGGAATACCCGGTGGTTAAAACACACTAATACGCTCGCGTTGTTAAACAAGAAGAGCACACCAGTATTGCACCAATTATTGATTCTTACGTAAAGAAGGCACTACTCAATAATGGTTACGATAATTACTTGCTCAAGATTTTATTGAGTTAATAATTGCTTTGTTGTTTCAATAATTGTCATTACACAAGTATTTTCTTTATCGAAGCAATAATTCATATTATCCGAATAATATTATTAGATAACATTATTGGCAATGTCTAGAAAGTTACATCTAAGGAGAGGTTTGGTCACTTAATTGCGCCACCAAGAAGAAGAAATTCTTATTGGAAAGCCCCTCTTTCCTGGAACCTGCTGGTTGTCAATATTGTGATTCCAGTAATATTATTTGTGAATAATTAATTATTGATTCATATGATGAGAAAAATATTGATTTTATGTGGATATAGATGGAGAAAATTTTTATAGTGACAATTGTTGAAAATTGAAATTTTATCTTTTTCGATAAAATAATTCATTTAAATATATTATTTTAATAATATATTAACGGTGATATTTTTACAATGAATGTAGGATATATGAGTATACGAGGAGGAAGAGTATTTTTGTTGCAATAAATGTTTAAAACATGTTAAACATGTCTGTGGACCCCATTTATTGAATGAAATTTGATTATAAATTTCAGTAAAATCGCCTGTTTGTGGATTTCAATGATTTACATTTGGAATTTGGCAAAACTTTCTTCTCAAAGTTGTAGAGAATTGAATTTCCTATAAAAACTCGTGAGATTCAAATTTTCTGATGAAAGGGCTATTTATTATGAATTATTGAAGCTCAAGTTAAAATAATTAATTTTGGAAGTTTTAATTGTTTTATTTAAGAAAAACGTTTTTTGCAATCCCACATGTGATACAAATGTGCTGAATTCAGTTGGTCTAAGGTGGGCTTGAATTTGTTTAATTATATTATTATTTTATTAAATTTTCTGTTTTGTGTTCTAAGCATTTTCCTATAAATAGGGTCTTGGGTTAGAATTGAAAATCACACCGTAACTGAAGTTTTCTCTCTATATTATCGAGCGTATTCTTGTGAGTATTTTGAGTATACTTTGAGTATTGCTAGACGGTGCAAGTTCCTTCAAAGACTATACCCTTTTATCTAGCTAAAGTCTCGATCTTTCGAGGTAAGGGATATTATTTTTTTTCGTAATGATATTATTTCTTCAATATCATTATCTTTGAAATGTTGATCCAAGTTTTATCAAATTTGAAACTTTTTTCATGTCGGGTTACTATTCATGGGTTACTATTCATGAGTTACTATTCACGAGTTACTATTCATGAGTTCTTATTCATGAGTTACTTATTCACGAGTACTATTCACGGCGAAGCGCGTGAAGATGTTTTTTGTGGAATTTCTATCTTTTGGTGTCTGAGTTACTATTCATATATCGGACTATTCACGTGACACCAAGACTATTCACGATACTGATCTTATTCAATAGAAAAATAAAATTTCTTCTTTTCGTCTAAAACATCTATTCGGATACTAACTCGATTGTATCCATGTTTTGATAATTCTTGAATTTTACACCACTATGATTATTTTTGAGGTATTTTTGGACGTGGATAAAACCAAGTACGAATCCTTAATCCTTAATCCTTGTCATTTTGTTTCACAATCGATTCGTTTCTTTAAAAAATATTTTCATCATCCTCGGTCTTAAATGATGATATTATGGAATATCTTTGGCCCAGTAGTGCAAAGATGAATGATTTCTTAAGAATATCTTTGGCCCAGTAGTGCAAAGATGAATGATTTCTGAAGAATATCTTTGGCCCGTAGTCTGCAAAGATGAACAGTGTTTAAATGAACACGACTTAATCGATGAATATCTTTGGCTCAGAAAGGTGCAAAGATGAATATTTGATTCCAGATGTATATTGATTGATGTTACGAGGATAAAAGATGAGACGATGAACTTTTAAATTCATACATGTAAGATAGATAGTTTGCATTCTCTACTTAACTCTTCTAATGAATTATTATTTCAATATGAATATTGATTTAAAATTTGTTGTCTATCAGTATTCTATTATATTTTCCCTCGTTGAAGACTAACGATAATTTGTTGTATATTATCATAGTCATAATATTCTTTACCGAGCTAGTTGAGCTCACCCTTTTCTTTTTGTTCCATTTTTCTCGGGAGGCGAATATAAATGCGAGACGAAGTCGGGGTATGGAATGAAGGTTTTAGAAAGGATTGTTTAGTAGTTCTCACCATTTTGTAAAATAATGTATCAATAAATGTGATGAGGATTTAATTGAGTATAGATATTATGCAGAAGATAATATTTGTATTCAAACTCACAGCTTTTCTTGTTGTAATAATAAAGTTGTAGTTGTTTACATACACGTATTGACAACCTCGTAATAGGTGATGTATACCTATTTTGGGGGCGCCATGACGATGTTCCAATGTAATAAATGAATAATAAAGAGGCGGAATCGGTCCCAAGGAAAAGCCTGCATACAAGATATTCCAATGTAATAATAAAGATTTTAACCAGTCCTAAAGAAAGATGCATAAGATATTCCAATAGAATAATAAAGAATGGAATACGTAAGAATTTCACCAAGTATAGGGTAGCCCGCAGATACATCTGTTTATTGCAATGTAATAATAAAGATTGAATAATAGAAGTTCTTCATGAATCAAAAAAGAAATAATACCCTTTACTAGTAAAAGAAACTTGATATCTGAGTAGTGAAGTAGCGAAATACTTTTCTTCTTTCTCTATAGTTTCTCTAGCTTCAAGTTGAATTAAATGAAAGAAATAATGAAGAAATGAGCTTCTATTTATAGAAGAATGGAATGAATAAGTAACTAATCCATGAATGGTCCAGATTGATTTACTTTAATCGGACGATCCATATTTAAAGCAAAATCTTTTAAATAAAATATAATATATTCTATTTATAATCTAATAAAACGAATAACTTTTAAAAAGATTTTACTACGCAAACACTATCTGAGTAGCCTTATGCAAACACTATGCATAATAAAATATAATATATTCTAATTATTGTCTAATCTAATTATTGTCTAATAAAATGTATAACTTTATAAAAGTATTCATTTTATATAAAAAGATTTTACTATTAGCCAATAAAACGAATAACTTTATAAAAGTATTCTTTTTTATATAAAAGTTTTTCGCTTTTATTACGTTAATAATACTGAATAAAATAAAACTTCGCCATCATATAAAAATATCGATAATAATTAAATCAAACCGAGTGACTTCTCACATAAGCATTAATAATCAATACTGCAATGCTTTCTTACGCAACTACGCCAGATTCTCGTACTTTACTACCGAGTAATTCAACAAGATCAACCAGAAAACTTCCGCCGTTATTTTCATAAAAAATATTTTTGTCGTTTTCTCGATCCGATAATAATTACATTGTATTCACTAATGATTGTACATTGTTGCATTTAATATTCCCTCGTTAAAACGAATATTCCCCAATTAATCGAATATAATATAACAACTTGCATACTTTGCAAAATTTATAAATATTACCCACAACTATAACATTATATTAAATCCACACCATAATATTAAAAAAAAAAATTGAGAAAAATAAATCTTTATTCATAAAATTTGGGATTTTACACTACCCATTCTACAAATAGAATCTCATAAATAAAATTTATGAATTTTGAATGTATAATGAGTTGTTTTTAGTAATGAAACGATAATGAAAGTATAATTACAAACTTAAGATTACTGTATTAAATTAAGCTAATACCAATTAAAAGGTGGTTTTTTATATACAAATGATACTTTTTTCGTACAACAGACGAAACATTCCTCTATCACTACTAAATTCTTACACTATTAAAAATGAATTTGAGACCGTAAAATTATTCTTAAAATTTGTCATTTAAAAAATATCATAAGAATATTACACTTTGGGTCATTTAAAATTTATGTTAATTTTAGCTGAAATTAAACACATCTGATCTTGCCAGTTGCAAGATGTCTAGTTATAAAAAAGTTAATTAGACAAATTTAAAAAATTCAAGAACTATTCCTAAGAACTACCCAATGTAATATAAAAACTACCCAATGTAATATAATGGAAGTGGTTAGTATAAAGTTTATTTTTAGGTAAGTTGGTTAATTGAATAATAGAATACTGACACGCATGCGAGGTTGTACCTGTATCAGTATTCTATTTGTCAATTGATCAATTTATCAAAAAAATAACTTCATGTTAACCGGATCTTAATATAATCCTTTCTGTGACTAATCTGAAAAGATTGGTAAGTGACGTTGACTTTTCAATGGAAACTCAAAATATAACATATGGAATTTCTTAACTTGTGACTTAGGGGACATGATAAGCACATAATTTAAAGAAATAATTTTTTAAATTATGTGCATATTTCCTTAAATTTGGTATAAATACAGAAATTAAAGGAATATACACAGTTCAACAAGAAAATATTCTCTTAACTGTGTGCTTAGCATGTGAGGGTACATGTTAAGAGGACTAATAACATATAAACAGTCCGGTGACTATTGGAAAAAGAAACCCAAAAAAAACAAAAAGAAAAGAAGACAAAAGATCCGGTGCCATTTTAATATAGCGTGGATTTTGTAGTTTATGCATATCCTAATAAACATTCATTGCATCAGTAAAGATGGGTGAGAGGTGTCGATCAACATGATGCTGACAAATATAAGAAAGCCATAAATTTAGTAGAGGGGTCTCAATTAACATGATGCTGACAATATAAGAAAATCATAGAAATGCAACACTCCCTAGGAAAAGGGAAAACAAACTTTAGTTTTATCTGTTTTGAATGTATCCAAATGATTTTTTAAAAAAAAATAAAAATAAAAAATTTTTAGACCGATCGCTAGCCAATGTCACTAGAACCGGTCGCCCAAGACTTTTTCGTTGAGGAAATACCAGGGAAAAGGAGGGAGGGTCCATAACAATAAATAATAATGCGAGTGAGATGAATATCAACTCTGGCCCTGGGCAAAAACACAGAGCAAGTATCCTGTGTATGTCAGGCGGCTTAGCTACGCCTATACTACTACTACACCATCAAAATTTACACCGTATTAAAAGTGCATACCAAACCAGTTACTGGTATTAAAAGTGCATACTAATGACCGGTACATATCGTACCGGTTCTCACCTCAATCCGTTTGGAAGTCCCATATGTGAGACTTTCCGTTGGCTCCTCGTGAATTCAAGTCAGTTTTCAAAGGGTTTTCGGGATACAAGTTTGATTCTCTGGATATAAGATGTCCATCTGGTTCAAAGGCTGTAATGGTAGGAATGAGCACAGCTAAATCAAATCAAGCCAAGTTTGATTCTCTGGATATACAAGGAGGTGGTGAGGCCAAAGCAATGATGCTGAGGGAACATTCAACAGCTCTTACAGATAGCTGACAGGTGTTGTGCTGCTACCTTGAGGCAAATTGTTCTATTATGCCTATGTTTTGTGCACCGACCTTAGTCTGAATATCTTGGATGTTATCACTGGCTATTCATAATATCTTCTGCAGGTTTGGATTAAATGGGGCTGATGTTTTGAAGAATGTGGCATATGTTCCAGCATATAAAACTGATCATCAATCAAAGCTTTACTTGAAGCAGCTTCAATGATGGTTGAAACCAGGTATTATTTCTTACACTAGAATTACTCACCTCATCAACCATATTATTTTTCAAAGTTAACCTAAGTTCGGTAAAGACATACATTTTCTTACGTTTATCGTTTTTTTCTTTGAACTTGTAAGTCCACCTGTGATTTTAAAGAAGACATTATTTAAATTAGCAGAATTGACATGAACATACACTGTGTTTGAGACGATTGAATAAATTTTTGTCTCCTTCAAACCGCAATTCACTACTTTTTCTTAAATATGCTATTAAATCGATTTTTTTATACAAATCTATAACCATAATATATGTATTTCTAGAGGTCATCTGATTAGGATTATCATGTTTAATAAATTGTGATATAAGTTATAGCGATAGCAAAATGCATCTTCATATTATCCCAACTCACAAGATGTACAGTAGTTTGAGCCCATTGAGTGAGGCCCAATTATGAAGATCACTTGACAGTTTGATTGACGGGAAAAACACTCAACATAATAGAACAGATGGGCAAAAGTCAACATATTTAATGTTTAGAGAGCAAATATTGACAATTAAAAAAACTCATGTTTCAAATATTTATTTAGACAGAAAAATAATTAAGGGACTATATGATAAAACTTATAAGCTTGAAATATAAGTGGGTGGATGAAAGTTTCGGATGAGCTATAATCATATATAGGAAACCAAGTGAAACAAAATAATAAAGCCAAGTAAAAACAGTAAGCAAACTAAACACCAAAATCATACTATAAATAAAACAAAACACAGAAAGTTTTAGAGTTTCAGATCCCAAAAATACGCGAAAATGAAAAAGTTTTTACGAATCAAATACTTATATAAAAAGCTACCTCCACATCGTTATGAGAAAGTTAATACATGTTTCTTGCTTAAAATGATTTTGGTCCAAGTCTTACGCCCATAATTCATATATTATGTCATTAATTTAATTTTATAATTGGGTGTTGAGAAACTCTGTCAACCCACTAATATTTAACATTTCGAGCATAAAGGCGGAGAGTCAATTTATAAGAGGACGAAACGACGGTTAGAACATGTAGAGTCTATTGAAATAATGGCTCGGATAAATTTTGTAGAGAAAGAAATTTGAGAGGGGAAGGTTTGACGATGAAACATGTATTCTAAATAGATTTTTTTTGTTAATAGGTTTTGTTATATATATATATATATATATATATATATATATTGCATATAATGAGAGAATTGAGGACAAGTGACTATATACGGTCAAGTCTCTTTCAAAACTTATAAAAAAAAATTATATTTGGAATATATGTTCCATTTCTCCTCTGAACTCTCTTTAGAAAAATTTTCTCCGGCCATTATTTACACAAGCGTTACATGTTGGAATTCATTCAAACCGTCGTTTTGTTCTTGCCATAAATTGGCTCTTAACTTTATGTTCGGATGATTTGACAAATTTTTACGTTAAACTGCGAAATGAAATCAATGCCATTATACATGGATTGTGGGTGAATGACATGAACGGAAATCATATAAAGTGGGAAACATATACTAGCCTCCCTTATAACGAGTGAGTACTCTTTATGTAAATGTTTAATTTGTAAAAACTCTAAAACAGATCAGTAGAGTATCGTGTTTACCTTACTGATATGAGTGACTTTCTTTAAAGGCAGAAGTTCACAAGCGTAATTTATTTTTCGAGCTTACGAGTTCAAAGACAAAAAAAATCGTAAAAAAAAAATTGTGATTTTAGCGAATTGAATAATATAATTGATTCGGAGGTGTTATTTGAGTGTAATCATTTTAATTATGAGACTGTTCTTTTCCTGCGTCATAAATGTGTCCTTTTCAATCATAAAATAGAATAATAATAAAATAAGATACTATATATAAGATGATTGAAGAGGACACACTTGTGACGCAGGGGAAGAACAGTCTCATGATTAAAACGATTATATTAAATAACACTCTCTGATTAATCATATTATTCTCTAAATCGAATTTTACTCCAAGTTCGGTAAAAACACATTTTTTTTATGAGTTTTTTGTTTGGTTTTTGGACTTATAAGTCCGAAAAATAAATTGCTCTGGTGAATCTGTTCATTTAAAGAAAGCATCACTCAGATCAATATATTAGACACGATGCTCACCAGGGTGATTAATGATTGAATATTTGTGAATGTTCCCCTCAAACTCAAACCCACTACTCTTTCTAAATTAAGTAGTTAAATCTATTTGTTTGTTAAAATTTCTAATACTAAAAATATATTCTTGCATGGTCAACTGATTAGAATGACAATGTTTTAAAAATTATTTAATGACAATACTAAAATATCGATTCATATTATTTCAATTAAAAAAAATTTAACAATAGTCCATTAGCCCATTAGATTGGAGCCTAATTATGAAGGTCGCTCCAATGTTTAGGAAAGAATTAAATCATTTTCTTGTCTTGCACAAATATATTATGCCATTTAAATAAATAAAAAAAATTTGTCATACACAAGTAGATGAGGAAGTAAAAAAAAGGCAACATAGGTTAAGAGAGTAAATGCTGATAATTAAAAAGACCAAAAAATTAGTTTTAAAATATTTATTTACGCAGCAAAAAAATAAAAGGACCATATAATAATTCCAGATCAAAAAATGCACAAAAAAAAATCAGAATATAAATAAATGTAAAATAATGTTTTTACAAACAAAATACACTTGCATAAAGATCTTATCCGCCATATTATAGGAGTATTTTGTATAAATTTCTTGTTTTAAAGGATTTCTATCAAGATATTCAACCCAAAGTTCATGTATGATTGAATTAATTTTATTTCGCAGCTGTGTATTTAGAAAATTTATCAAGTCACTAATATTGAATATTCTCAACATGAACGCAAACAATCAATTAATAGCAAGGATGAATCGACGGTTTGAACGAACACTCGAATGAAATTAACGCAATTATACATGGATTTTGGGTAGAAAATCTTGACGAAATCTTTTAAAACAAAAAATTTATATTGAGTACTCGTATAACATAATGGAGAAAGATCTTCATGTAAGTGTATTTTGTTTGTAAAAATTCTATTCTACCTTTTTTTATATTCTAATTTTTTTGTACATTTTTGAGATCTGAAACTGTTATATGGTTCTTTTTTTCTGCCTAAAAAAATATTTAAAACTTGGATTTTTTTTGTCTTTTTAATTATCAACATTTACTCTCTTGACCGTAATTATGTTGGTTTTTTCTTTTTAATTCCTAATCTGTTTCTATTTTATTATCCAAGTCGGTTTCCCATTAATCAATAGATGAAGTTTTTTTTTAAAACTGTGTATGACAATTTTTGTTTTTAAATGATGAATATACTTGTGCAAGATAAGGAAATGGCTGAATTCCTTCATACACCTTCGAGCGACCTTCGTAATTGGGCTTCAATCCAATGGGCTAATATTACTGTTAATTTTTTTTTAATTGAAATAGTATGAAGTGACATTTTAGTATTATCATTAAATAGTTTTTAAAGTATAGTCATCTTAATCAGATGACCATTTATTAATATATTTATATTGTTAGAAATTTACACAAATAAATAGATTTGACTACTTAATTTAATGAGAACAGTGCGTTAGAGTTTATGGGGAACACCCATAAATATTCAATTATTAATCATTCCGGTGAGTATCGTGTCTACCCTACTGATTTTGAGTATCGTGTCTACCCTACTGATTTGAGCGATGCTTTCTTTAAAGGCATAGGTTCACAAGTGCAATTTATTTTTTGAGCTTATAAGTTCAAAGACAATAAAAAAATTCGTAAAAAAATTTGTGTTTTTATCGAACTTATAGTAAAATTCAATTTAGAAAATAATATAATTGATCATAGGTTGTTATTTTAGTTTAATAGTTTTAATCATGAGACTGTTTTTCCGTCACAAGTGTGTCATCTTCAATCATAAAAATAGAAAAATAATAAAAGAATATACTATATATAAGATGATTGAAGAGGACACACTTGTGACGCAGGTAAAGCTGTAAACGAGTTAAACAGTTTGGACTCGATTCAGACTCGACCCGAAAAAATACGAGGGAGACTCGGATTCGTTAATAATATGATACAAATCTGAGCATTAAAAATAGTTCGAATAAAAATATGAGTAGAATCTGAATAAGGTTATACTCGACTCGTTAAGATTTAAACTACTCAAATTCTTGATTGTGATTCGATACATAGTAGGTTAATACATATTCGATTAGATGTTCGATATATTCTCTTATAATATATAAAAATTTAAATCAAATTAGGATAATTAGTTATTATTTTATTTTGTTTTAATTTTAATTGTGATTTTATATTTGTAAAGTGTAATAATAAATATAATTCTCATTTCTAAATAAAATAACAAATTTAATTTATAATTATATTTATTATAAAACTAGTTATTAAGTGGAGATTCGAATTCGAGCTTAAATTTGAAGCTCGCGAGTAGTTTGAGTAAATATTCGAGTCGGATCGAATTCGAGTCGAGTCGAATCTGAGTAGGATTTTTCAAATATAATTCGAATTTGAGCCGAATTTGAGTACGAATTTATCATTTTGAGTCGAATTTGAGTAACTCTCTGTTCGCTCCTGTTACACTTAAATAACACCCCTGATCAATTATATTATTCTCTAAATTGAATTTTACTCTAATTTTGATAAAAATACAAATTTTTTTACGAGTTTTTTTTGTCTTTGGTCTTGTAAATCCGAAAAATAAATTGCGTTTGTGAATCTCTGTCTTTAAAGAAACCATCACTCATATCAGTAGAGTAGACACGATGCTCACCAGAGTGATTAATAATTGAATATTTGTGAGTGTTCCTCTCAAACTTCAACGCACGGCTCTCTCTAAAATAAGTAGTCAAATCTATTTGTTTGTATAAATTTTTAACAGTATAAATATAAATCAGATGATCATGCTTTAAAAATTATTTAATGACAATACTAAAATGTCAGCCTCATATTATTGTATTAGCCCATTGAATTGGAGGTCAATTATGAAGGTCTTGTATGAAGAATTCAGCCATTTTCTTGTCTTGTACAAGTATATTATGCCTTTTAAATTTTTTTTTATCATACACAAGTATTATTCTGCCATTTAAAAAAAAATATCTATTGATTAAAGGAAAAACGTCTTTAACATAATAAAACAAAAAATAGATGAGTAAGTAAAAAGAAAATCCCAACATAATTACGGTTAAGAGAGTAAATGCTGATAATTAAAAAAGACTAAAAAAATCTAGGTTTCAAATATTTATTTAGGCAAGAAAAAAAACAAAAGGACCATATAGCAGTTTCAGATCCAAAAAATACACAAAAAAATCAAAATATAAATAGAGTTAAATAGAGTTTTTACAAACAAAATATACTTTCATAAAAAATTTCTCTGCCATGTTATACGAGTACTCCGTATAAATTTATTTTAAATGATTTTTATTAAGATATTTTCATTAAGATCTTTCACCCAAAGACCATGTATAATTGCGTTAATTTCATTTCGCTGATGTGTATTTAGAAAATTTGCCAACTCACCAATATTGAACATTCCCATCATGAAAGCAGACAACCAATTAATAGCAAGGACGAATCGACGGTTTGAACGAACACTGGAATAAAATTAACTCAATTATACATGGACTTTGGGTTGAAAATATTGATAGAAATCCTTTTAAACAAAAAATTTATACCGAGTACTCGTATAACATGGCGGAGAAAAATCTTTATGCAAATGTATTTTGTTTGTAAAAATTCTATTTTACCTCTTTTTATATTCTAATTTTTTTTTTTGCATTTTTGGGGTCTGAAACTGTTATATGGTCCTTTTGTTTTTTTTCTTTTCTGCCTAAATAAATAGTTGAAACCTAGATTTTTTTAGTCTTTTTAATTATCAATATTTACTCTTCTAATCGTAATTATGTTGGCTTTTTCTTATTTTGCTTTCTCATCTATTTCTGTTTTATTATGTTAGGTCGATTTCCTTTTCAATAGATGAAGATTTTTTTTTTAAATGGTAGAATAATACTTGTGTATAAAATTTTTTTTTTAAAAATGGCAGAATTTACTTGTGCAAGACAATGGAAATGACTGAATTCCTTCATACACATTGGGCAACCTTTATAATAGGGCTCCAATTCATTTGGCTAATAGTATTGTTAATTTTTTTAATTGGCTTAATATGGGGCAACATTTTAATATTATCATTAAACAGTTTTTAAAGCATGATCATCCTAATCCAATGACCATGCAAGAATATATTTATACTGTTTGAAATTTATACAAACAAATAGATTTGACTACTTATTTTAGAGGGAGCAGTGCGTTGGAGTTTGAGAAAATATTCATAAATATTTAATCATTAATCACTCCGGTGAGCATCGTGTCTACTCTATTATTTTGGATAATATAAAATCCTATTCAATATTCCATATCAAAATAAACACTTTTATTTTCAGAAACATGTAATCCTTTTTCATTTCAAAATAAACTCCTTAATTTTAGGAAAAATGGAATCCTATTTTCAAGGATAATAAACTCATTTATTAAAATTCAATTTCTAATTAAAATAAACTGTTTTATTTTAACTTTTCAAAAATTGAAAAAAACAGAGTGCTAGAGCTGCGGCTTTGCTTGGAAAATTGGTGTAGCACTGCGGCGCTATAGGCCAGTAATGCGGCGCTGCAAGGGTTGGAGGTATATACATAATCACTAAATATTTTTTTTGTGGGGGTGTATATATAATCACTAAATATTATTTTTTTAAGGGTGGGGCGGTAGGAGAGCAGGGGTGGGGTGGCGGGAAGGGGCGGGTGGGGGTGCATAATTAATCAATAAATATTATTTTCTTTCGTGCCTGCCTGCTTCACATTGTTGAATTGTGACCAATTTGAACCATGATGGGGCATTTCTAATATTTAGGAATGGAGGCCTGTTCCCATTTGAGTAAGCATCCCATCCCATGGCCTCTCCTCTACTTTCCTAACAGCAAGTTTTTTCCTAAACTGGGAACGATTCAAGTTAAAATCCTGCCCAAAAAGCAAAACACTCCTCATCTAATCCCCTAAATAGTGAATGCAATTTTTGAAGCACCTTCTTCCTCATTCTTTGTTGGGTCTCATCTTGAAGCCAAAGATTGAGAAGTCGAGCAACTTCAGATTCCTCCCCCTCCCTTAGCTCCCTACAAGACCCATCTCCCCACCCTATAACCAAATCACCCGACTTTGATTGCGAAATTTGAGGGTTGAGTGTATTAAGATCGATGAGATCTGAGAGATCGATCGATTTAGGTTTTGGCAGATGAGAGATGAGAGTTCGATTTGAGTTTTGAGTAGTGAGAGATACAAAATGGATGAAGGATAGTTAAGAGTGAGATCTGAGAATTAAGATGAGGCTTGCAGTGACAGTCGAGGGTGAGATCTAAGAGATCGATTGATTTAGGTTTTGACAGATGAGAGATGGGAGGTGGTTTAATTACCCTAATAAAATGTTAATTAAACCATGTCCATAGTGAAAGTTTATATACTGAATTCACAAGTGTGCTATATCGACACAAATAAGTCAAAATTTTCATATTTCAGAAGTATTGGTCCAATCAGTATTATAAAATATAGGTCAAAGTTAGTTAAACTAGTTACAATCCATATTTATAATTAATAATATAAATCTAAAACTAATCCAATCCATAACCTAAAAACTGATTAACCAACCCAATAAATTAAAATAATTTTAATTAACTATATGATTTTCAACCTAAATTATCAGGTCTACGGAAATCTCTATTGCCTTGCACGGGTTGTATTCCGGTCTTTAGAGAATGAATATAAAGTTGTGCACAGGCTCTGCTCTCCTCGGATCATATAATAAAATTTATTTTCCTCAAATATCTGACCTTGAGCTAATTCACCAAATCCTAAAGTGCAAAACAAAATTACTTTAGAGGCCTCTGCTTCCCATATGAATGAGCTAATTATGCACATAATACTCAAATACATGTGAAAGTACTCGGGTCGTAAGCATGGTTATTCACAGTTTGATTCTATCAGAAATTTAAAACATTCTAAGCGACTGAGGATCAAAATGTTTTTTTTTGTTTATCCAGTATTGTATCAACCTTTTGCATTTCCTCGTTTCTCATTTCCATCACAGGTTCCAGTAATTAGCTTGTCCTCAGAAGTCGATACATGAGATCCCCCTTGTGTAAGGTTTTGTTCATATTCTTCAACTTTTAATTCGGACTCTTTTTTGTTGTCATCGCTGACTGCTATTTGGTGGAAAGTCTTCTGAATCTTTGTCACTCCCTTCCCTACAGGCTCAATAGCCTGATTTATAGTCAACACAACATCCTCTACAACCTGCATATGCAATTCATAAAATATAAAATCAAAAACTTTATAGCTGTAGATCTTTTTCTAAAAAGAACAATGACATGATAAAGAAGAGAGTTATGCCTCACATGTTGACCTCCTTCAACAACGATGTCCTGAACACTTTCTTTCACGCTTGTTCCAGGCGCCTCGACCTTAGTTTTTGTCTTCTCATAAACAGCTGGGTTTTCCTTGTTACCCTTCTCTATCTTCAGTATTGCTTTCGTTGTCTCTGTGGCAAACTTTCCGTGCTCGGAAACTGGCACAAAATGATAGGGTTTTGCGGGGAAGACAAAGACATGAGCAACAGCTGCAAGAGCCATCTGACAAACAAGAAACATAATGAGCAAGGTACCATCTTGCTAAAATGAAGAAATTTTGATCCAAATATATAACTGTTGTTACCCTATCACCTATTAATATACCCTACAAATTAAACGAAAAATTATAAGAGGTATACTGATCATTTAAAATTTATATAAAGGATATAAGATGACTGTAACTATCAATATTAAAATGGTAGGTCTAAATCACTTAGAAACAGAGGCAGTTTAGTCATATAACTGAAGGACATGATGACAGTTTACACTTCCTCCAACCCTGTTGCCTGCCATCCGACAATAATCTCTATTTTCTAATAAAAGATCTAGATATGGCTTGTCAATCATTTGGTTGTAACCATTTTCGAGGAGAATTATGTAGCCATAGAAGTTAATTTCTTATAAATTGTAGCAAGTTACTTCTATACAGATCAAGAAATCCTGCAATCCAGTCTGCAGCTTTCCTTCCTTATGCAGAACTCCAAGAGAACACAATAAAGCAATAACAACACCTTGCCACCAAGTTGCAAACACAATAGCCTTGAAGCTGATGAACTTTGCAAGGGGTTTTATTGATTTAAGTCTTTCATGAGTTGCATTGTAAAACTGTACAAGGCAATACAAAGCCCACATCTGACTAAAGTTCAATACTACGGCCATGTATGGGTAACTGCAACAAAAATGATTAAGTAATAAGCTAAAAATGGAGAAATAATATTATACCCTAAAGACCAAGAAACTATGTTTGTTTAAAAATCTACTTTTTATTCTTCAATTTAACAAGACTAAAAAGTGTACATCAATGATTCATGATTGATGCTATAAAAGAAACTTTAAATAATTTCGGCTAATAACAAATAAGGATGATATGCAATTAGCTTAATTATGTGCGAGAAAAGTGCTCATGAAGTTCATACATAGTTCTATGGATGTTAATAGTCATTAATGTAAATGAAACATACCCTTTGTTCCGCTTGAATTCCCCGTCACCATATACACCAAAGAGCTCCAATACAAGCGCTAAGAATGCGCAGAATGTCTTTAAAATCATCTGAGCTATCCAATCAATATATTAGAATTTAACAAGTTTCATGTAAAAGTATGCTAAGGCTACATTTGGATTGAAAGAATTGAATAGTTAAAGGGAATGGAATGGAGAGTAAAATGAGTTGTTCCAATTCTAGTAGAATGAGTCTTTTCATACCTTCTCCTTGGCAGGAATGAGAATGACCCATTCCAATGGAACAACCAAACATTATTGAATAAGGGACTAATTTCATAACTTACATATTGTACAAGTCCAAACTTTTCAATTGTCAACAAGTCTTCACCAAGCACACTTGGTTGACGGAAAAAATTCCAAAAAGTTCTTTGTTGCAGCTGTGGTTGCTCATCCACTCCCTCCAGCAATGGCTTGTTTAAGGACTTTCTTGATTCATCTTCAAGTAGTTCTATGACTCTTTCTTCCCCCCCTAACATAGATTATATATGGTACTAAATAGATTTTGTTGCAAAAGCTTGTCAAGATACATTCAAAAAATGCAGTAACACAACACTGACAAAGTACATATGCATCTAAACTATAAAGCATTAGAATGGGAAAATGTGAAATTCTAGTTCCAAAAACAAATACGTAGATTAATGCACTTATACTGTGTTTGTAAGTTTTTATTTGGAGGGGAGGGGAGGGGAGGGGAGGGGAAATAATTAAAATTTCTCCAAATCCCTTGTTTGCGAGTTTTTTAGGGTGGAATGGAAGGGATTTGAAGGTAAAAATAATTTCATTTTTTGCTCAAAACTTTGGAGGAATGGGAAAATGAAATATTTTACATTACCAAAAATAACCTTTCAAAATAAATAATGTGACAATCATGTCCCTCCGACCTCGACCCCCCACCCAGCCTGGCCCCTATTACGTTTTGTTTGATGCACATATAATAAATAATATTGAATATTGGAGTTATGATGCCCATGCCGATGCCGATGCCGATATGCCATGGATGTAAATTAAGTTAGCAAAGAGGACAAATTTTATTTAATGCAAATAATATTGTAGTATTACTAATATTCCTTTCCAATTACACATTTTTGGCTCATTCATTACACCCACCACTACTAACCATCACCATGAAAGAGACTTGTAACAGCAAAATATCCACCCCCTCCGCCTATCCTTGACCCACCAACGTTAGGCCTCACTTTTTTATATAAGGCCACTTCTAACATTATCTTTTTATTTATCTACTTGTGTATATATTATATATTAATGCTATATAATCAATCCAGGTATATTGGAACATGAATGCCTAGAAGAATTAAACAACTACATATATACATGACCCGCCCGCCCGCCCAGGCCACCCCGCCCTTCCCGCCCGCCCCCCGCCCGCAAAGCTATGAACCTACGAAGCTTATTTTTAAACAAAAAAAATTTCAACTTGAATCTCTCAAACCTACAAAGCTTGTGCAACTTGAATCAAAAAGCTACATTTGGCTACATTCGTAGTATATATATAGTTAAATCATAATTATCATAATTCAATACTTAGACTAAAAAAATAATTCACAAACAAGAAAAATATAGTAACCTTCTCATCCATTCCCTTCCCTTTAAAAACTCACAAACATAATAAACTCACAAAAGCACCTTTAATGTAATCATACAGTTTTCAACTTTGACAGCTTTCAGCTAATTAACATAATTTCCACTATTGAATATATATATATAGAGAGAGAGAGAGAATATTTAATGATTTAATGTAGACTACTATGTAGTGGTACTTCAGAAAACAGCCAAAAATGTGTAACTTACCAAGACAGGCGATCAAGTAACTCCCAAAAGAATAAAGCGCAAATGCTTCATAACAATTTCTTAAAATGTCACAGGCAAGGGACAACCTTGGGTTCCACAAAGATAGAATCTGGGGAAAACATGAAAGTTATCAGCTCATGGAAGAGATAATTTTTTAAGTTGAATTTCAGTAATGTGTCAATCAATCTCCAATCTTCCTTTTCCTCTCTGGTTCAATGTGACAAATAGCTTCCTGGTTTATTCCGTTTTCCCTGCCCAATTTACCCAATGGTTCGTTCCCCCTTGTTAACCCCAAATAGGATCTTGTTCTATAATAAATCACGTTTTCTACATGTGATAGAGTAGACACAGGTTAACATACAAAAATGACTAGTTCAAGCGAAAGTGAAATACATGCAATGTAAAGTAAAAAACTAAGTGTGTGTCAAGCCCAACTCTAGCTGGCTTCACTATTGCAATCTAAAACAATAGATAAACCACTAATTCATTCATAAAATTCCGATTGATTTCATACCATCCATGCTCTATATATAATATAATATTGCATAAGTCTAACATAAGCTAATACACTACACTACACTAAAGTGTACTGAAATAACTAACTTTCACGTGACTGCAATTTCTAGAATTTTCAGAACTAATAAAGTAGTCCCTAGGTTTATTGAATTGTGTTAAGGCCCTTGACCTTACAATATTTAAGACCACAAGGTTCTGTTGTGCATGAGAAGCCTTCATAGCACATAAGCTCCCGTAGGATGTTTCATGACATGATTAATCCAAGGTTTGGTGGTGAAATTAATCATTGTTCATAGGTCGGAATAAATATATCGACACATTTTCTGTTTCGCTTCATGTATTAGAAAGATAGTGAAAGAATAATAAATTCACTATCAACACAAATGTTTTAGACGGATAGATCCTTACTGACTCAACAGCATATACGGGAACCATGAAGAGAACTGCAACAATCCATTTCTGCTCCTGAAAAGAAATAAAAAATAAGCAAATGAGGCTCCTACAAAAACATGTCACCCAGAAGTTGGAAACTTATTTTGAAAGGAGATATCATGTTAACAGCCAGGATAACTTTTTTTTTTTTAAATTCTCAATGGAAAAAGCATCCGGTACAACACGAAGTCCGCAATATTCTTGCCAGTATTTAATATTATTTATTAAAAAATATATCAGAAAGGAAAAAAACAATGATATAACAGTAGCAACAGATAAATTCTCAATTAACTAACCGCAGGTTTTGTGTAGGATCTAAGATGTTGGAGAATTAGAAGGGTGGAGAGGACCAATGCTATCAAGACGAAGCATCCTGCAAAAATGATGGCTGGTTGACGAAGATCTCTATATGCATGCTGGTAGATGTAGACTGACGCCATGCTGTGTGCATCTTCCACAGTAACTAACTTAATCCGTTATTACTCCTAATGGTGTAGACTTCAACATATGCTCATCAACCTATCCAATTATGACATAATTACACAAATTAGATGGCCACATTGAGCTAAAAATACATTTCTACACTTTTTCCGTAAATCGTTCATTTCATGTTTCAACCAACCATAGGCAAAAGGTGGGAATAATTAAACATTCTTCTTCAAATAAAATCCTCTTTCTAATGAAATCTTCTTCTTTTTAGAAAAAGAAAGCTTTTTTAACTTAGTCATGCTCTCCCACAAGTAAATTTTCCCAAATTGAACCCTTAAATTCTGAGTTCGAAACAGTACAATCCCACTCATTATAGACCCAAAAAAAACTGCTTAATAATGTTTGGGATTCCATTAATCTTCAATAGACAAGTGTAACATAAACAAGAGGTACTAAGTGAGTGGTATTCTAGGCCTCTTGCCAAGCTAGACCGTTCTATTTACCCTCAAATTAGCACCCAAAATAAACTATACTACTTGCAGTCCAATATATAGTGAAATCCTATATCTTGAAAATGTCCCAACTTTTATATAAAAAATACCCAGTTGGGTAAAAAAATCTTGATCCCATATAATGGAAATAAAAGCTAAATCCAGAAATAAACAATACAATTGTGATGTTTATATTGATACATAAATGAACTGACCTGTGAATTGGAGCTTCAAAAATTCTCTCCCTTCCCCTCTATTTTTCTCACACTAAATATATTAAGTTAAAATCTCGGAACCCTTTTGAGATTTATACGGATGAATGAATATATGATCGTAGATAATACTGATGGATTAGTGTACTGAACAAGATGAGAACAGATATATACATACATACAAGTATCATAATACAGATACAACAGCGTATAAATAGACACGTGTGAGTCTCCGGCCTCGGTGGTTTTAAGCTGCGACACGTTGGTGTTTTATTGGCCCACCCTTTCTGATGAGTTGTATTGTTGGGTTGGGCTTTACACAAATTGGATTCATAATTTATACCAGAACGTCCCATGAGCCTACGCTGAAAGTCTTTCTTTCTGAGGAAGATAATAATTACTTTTTCTGGGTAAAGGTTTTGCTTTTGATCAAACTTATTGGGCTAAACAAATATTTTGGTCTTGTACTCTACATTTAATTTTAATTTCAGCTATATATAATTTATTTTTAACTTAAATAATGACGTGGCTTTTCATTTTTTTTTTTAAAATATGCTAACATTTATTTTAATAATCTAAGTAGGCATTGGTAAGGAAGAAATTAGTAGTTTGACAAATTGTGTAGTATTTTTTCTGCGTACAAATTTATTTGGTTCTACTTGAAGAAGATCATCAAGGCTTATGACAAGACAAACTAATAGGCTAATAGTGATAATATTTTTTGTTGAATCTCAAGTTCTAAACTTAATAAGTAGTATTTTTTTGGATATTTAGTACCAAGACTTCGAATTTATTTATTGGGATATTTAATGTAATAAATATAAAATTGAGTAGTAATTCTTACAAATTCAATTTTATTTATTTAGACTTACATTTATACTGATAAAAGAGAAATTATGTTTCTGAATTTACTCTTATGCATATAATCTCATATTTATTGTTTTATTTTTAGACATGCATATTTATTGTTTATAATATCACTTTTCTGGGTGTCCACCGTTTACAACGTTATTATTTTGCTTTGTCATTGGGTGTTATGATCACTGAATCAATAAAAGCAAAATAAATTGATGTTTTATACTTATTGTTTTGTACAAATGCAAATTCTCAAGTAATCGAAAATGGTGTGGGAATATAAAAAATAATTAGCATCATATTTACATTTTAGATAGTGTGAACAACATATTAAAATCTAAACAATGAGGGACAAAGATATGGCTAATTTGTGTAGGAAAAGAGTTTGAATTTATAAATATATTACTTGGAAAAAAAAATTAGAAGTTTGAAACATCACTTAATAAAAAAAGTGATAAAAAGACTTGTTTATTCTTATTTAAAAAACTTATATATCTTCGTTGACACTTATTTATATTTTTAAAAGTCACATCATCATTATTTTTAAAAAAAGGAACTAAATTGTTCCCCAAGTACAAGGACTAAATATTACATGGATAAAATTAAAACTAATTATAAAATACAAGAACCAAAATGGTTGTTTAGCCAACTTATTGGTGAACAAAATCATGTAAAAATTTAATATTTTTTGTTTGTTATAATTCTATACTCGCTCTTTAATTTAAATGTTTTGATGTTAGGAACTTTAATAATATAATTGTCTATATGAATTTTTTCAATGTAATTTGAATAAGGTGTAAACACACCTTTAATTTAAATGTCACATAATTTACACACATTAATTACGCTAGCGTGTCACAAGATATTAGTGGTTAATAAAGCATATTTTCATAAATTAAAAAAAAAATGTCATTTAAATACATATAAATGAAAAAATATAACTAATATTATGACATGTTAACTACACGTTACGGAGTTCATAGTTTATTATTGTTCCTTTTGTTTATTCATAAGCAATATATGCATAAGCGTACAATGAGAGTATTAAAATTTAAGCTACTTCCCATTCTGTAGATCAAAATAATTATATTGCAATCAAAATATTCGATCTCCTTTACATGTATTTCTTTTTATTAATTTAAAGACTATATTATTTTATCCAATCAACAAATTTTGTAGAGAAAGGCTCTTGTTTGGATAAACATTTTTCTTTTTTATTTATTTTACTTTCTTTATGTCTTCTATTTGTGTTCATGTAGAAGAGGAAAGGAAAATGTACCACATAATTAATACTATTTCTTTTCGTCAAAAAAGAAGAAGAGATTTGGCCCCCTCCATTGTATCTTTCCTTCAATTTCATCCAATACATCAATTATTTAATTTTAATAATTTTGTTAGTAATGATCAAAATATGTTAATAGATAGTTAACGATATTAAGATCAATTCTACAAAAAAATTAGAACAATAAAAAATGTGTTTACTGTTGAAAGTTTAAAAGAATTTTTAACCATTAAAATGTTGATAACATGTTAATTAAATGGTGAAAAAGTATCAAATTATTTTTATTTTTAGAACACTTATACTATTCAATAAAATAAATTAATTGACGGGTGTTTATTCCAATTATATTATCCACAACTATAAAAATATTGTGTATTAGATGGAATTTGAGGGAAGGTATTATGGAGCTAGGGGATCCAAGTCCTCAAAAAAGAGTTTGAAAGCTACAAACTTTTACATTAGTACTAAATTATATGTAATTTACTAAGATCATATATATCACTGTGATTATTGATGTCAAAAATGGTGATGGAAGGCATAATAGGGAGTAATGGAGTATAGTATTGAACTGAGTAAGCTGTTTTAATGGGAGTACATGTGACAGACATGTACATAAATTGAAATGATGGTGTAAAGGTTAATTTTTAAAGTAAAAATCAAAGTGATGAATGTTTCCAATGATTTCTTGTACTGTTGAAATAGAACATATAGCTTGGGAAGAGAGCATGGAGATTGTTAGATATGATTGACCCGGCCCTTTTGACACACGTGTTGTTCTGAGACAGTCCGATGAGCATTCATCAGATTGCTGTCATATGACACGTAGGGCGGCCTCCGGCAGCCCACACCCCACTTGCCGGAGCAGATTTTGATCAAATGCCCAATTAACCTTAATGTTGAGTAGAAATGGCAAGGTCCCTCCCATGTGACTGGACAACTTCACGTGCCGTGGTGGTGTTCAGTAGGAGGGAGTCCCAGAAAAGAGAGATATATTTAGTCCAAGCCATAGATTTGAGGGGTTTTGGCAAATTTATATTGAAATTAGAGGAAGGAAATTAGATATCAGATTTAAAAATATATATTTGGAGGATTAATTAGCTGTTTGATCAAATGCAACAACTTTTCATATTCCATTTGATGAGATCTACATGATTGATTCTCACCTTTCCCTCTTTACAATTATATATTGTTGTTACTAATATTGGTAATAGTTTATGATTCGGCTACCATAAAGTTCAAAATTTGTCGAGTGTTTGGGCAAAAATGTTGTATCTGTGTAGCACATATAGTTGCTTTGACAATTGTTCTCACATTTTAATTTGTTGCAACTAGCCATGTATACCTCTTTACAATTATTGTTATTGTTTTTCTAATTATGGTAGTAGTTTAGAGATAGCACATGCATGCGGCAACTGCTTTTTTGTTTACAAATTTGGGTGTGGTGCCTAAGTATATGTAATGAGCTTGAATCCAAAAGAAGAACGACGAGTAGAACAAACAAAATGTTAAGTACATGAGAATGGCTAGTGTGGTTGTAATTGAACAAAATGAAAGATTATGTGGCTGAACTCATATGTGTCTCTTCTAGAGATATTTAATTAGCAATGGATCATATATATATATATATATATATATATATATATATATATATATATATCTTGGGTTTAGAGATTTGTAATTCTTGTGATTTACATAACCCATTGTTGAGGGATTTGCACTTTGACTATTTCATAAGATAAGATTGAATAATCTTAGTCGATATTTGTTTATTAATTTCTGAACGAACATAAGCAATTACATACATACTACTATAATTTATTGTTATTGGACTTGCATTAACATTTTCTAAGTTTAAATGTTGATCCCAATATTTGCCAAACTCAGCTAGACACGTTTGAATTAATTTGTTTGTTAAATTTATATCATTTATGTAAATCATCATGTGACTCGATCGATCGTGCAGCACCATTGATTATAGTGGTGGGCTCAACTCGTCATTGCTAAATCGATCTCTCTTCACGTACGAGCCTAAGAAAAAGCATGCAATTATGTACAGAAAAAAGTGATGAGATCTGTGGGAATTAGGTGAAGCGGTTTGGATGGGTTTTTACAAATAATAATGCATCGTGTTTTTCAAATAAAGTTAAGGTTGATTTAGTGGCTATGAACTTCAGTAGGCAGAGTAGGTTCGGTTAGTAAGGAACATTGCCACGGGATTATGGCTGTATTCCCCTACTTAACCCATAGATCCCCATACTTTTTCTAATACTTCTCTACCTCTTAGATTTTTGTTTTGGCTGGCCAACTATCTTATTGCCGCCACCTTACTGTCAGTATTAGATCTGAGTCATGTATATCGAGGCAAGAATTTGTATATTCTCACAGAATATTATGAGAAACATTAATTCACGTTTGATTTTCCTCTTCCTCTTGCTAGCTAACTAATGAAGTAATGCATTGATGAAGCAATTAATTTAAGTTTTTTGTTTTTTGGTTATATGAATAATCTGAGAAATGTATAGACAGTTCCACCATGCATAATATTCATGCAGATATTAGTTTAGCATAAAAAGTGTAAAATATCCCTAGCTAGTAACTCAGTAAAATTACACTAGCAGACGGATAATCTGAGTTTTCAATTGGAAAATGCAATCATAACCCGAAGTAAAACAATAAGGAGGCAAAGGATAAGGTTAATAATGTCACTCGTGTATAGTACTACTATTAACTTTTCAATAAGAATTAAATACGTACGTATTTGGAAGTAGTATAAATTATGGGAAAAGGACAAATATAGTAATTGGAAAAAGCTAATAAAGAGGTTGAGAGGCTGTGTTTGGGAACTTGAACCAGTAGAGAAACTACAAGCTTTGGCATCATTACTAATCCCACTACTACTACTATTTAACATTTGCCGATCTCCCTCTCATTTTCCTTGTGGGGATATATGGTGTTTTAAGTAACTGCAGATATCTATCACTAAGCCCACCACCATATTTAGCTATCTAGTGGTTCGGAAATAGCTTTCAAACTCATTCTAAATGAAGGTAAAAGAGAGACATATATTTAGTAATTCCATATATTAATATATATATATATATATATAACTGACATTAATTTTGGTTTCTTAAAAGCATTTATAATTAATGTTTGCTAGCAGATCTTTAGTTGGATGCAAAGCAAGCTAAATGCAAAACAAGGGTCCAGAAAACAAAATTCAGTATCAGCTAATCGTAAGCTTTCATGAATCTGTTTTCTTTCTTTAAATTCTGCTGATCGTAAGAAATTAACTACGATCAGTTAGCAGTTGTTTTTACTTTTCCACTAGAAAACTTCAAAATACTGCTATTCATGTATGTTTCTCGATGGCTTTGTTCCTCATTATAGCCCATATTGATCTGCAAGAACCTTTCAAAGTAGAATTCAGTGACTGGCCATGTGGATTGCTTTCAATCGGGACATTTGGAATAAATAACAATGTGATAAAACAAGTAGAGAAGTGCAATCTTCATGGGAGCGAAGCCTCCTGTCAAGATCATCTACAAGACATTTCCCTTGAAGAAGTTGGGGAGCTGATATTTGATAAACAAGTTGTTGAATCTAGTTCATTGGATAGCTTCGAAATTGACAGAACAACAAGCCGCGCGACATACGAGGATATAGCAAACAAAGGCAGTCCTCCCCAGCGCAGCAACAGTAGTGTTGTTCTCAGTAGAGGGAATGACAGTCGCTTGGATAGCGCCAACAATGTCATTGCGAACAAATCACTGTCTTTTCTTCTTAAGAAGATGTTTCTCTGCAGTAGTGGATTCACCCCAACTCCCAGGCCCTGCTTAAGAGATCCACTCCCAGAATCAAGACTCGAGAAATCAAGAATGGAGAAGGTAAGTACATAAAATTTTAGCACATTTTACCATTTGAAAATTGGACTTTTTCTCGTGTTTGGCAGTTAGAAGGGGGATCGGGTGGTAAGTTATTTCCTTATCTATGCATTTCGGATGTGTTTTTGGTACCTTGAACTTGATTTGCATCAATTTTGTTTTAAATCCAGAAATTTCCCTCATTTTCAACACATTTCTTTTGTATGTGTACAGATTCTAAGGGATATTTTGAACAAAAAGATATATCCCCAAAGTTCTAGCCCAAAGGCTACTACTGCAAAGAAATACTTGCAGAATAGGCAATTTTACATGACTGATAGTGAAGATGAAATGTTTGACGAGGCAAATGAGGGAAGTAAATGGGTTAAAACTGATTCTGAATGTGAGTTCTTAATGCATGCTTACTGATTTTTATTTACTTCATAGTTAGGACAAGCTTGCTTAAAGAATTTTTAACATAAGTTGATCGCTCCATTCTTGTGGTTGCAGTTATCGTTCTAGAGATATAATTTTGCCTCATCTTGGAAAAATTTCATGGTAATCATTTATTTCATCGTCAATACTCCTTTTACCAAGTAATATTGAACTTAACTCTAGTTATTTACTCAAATTTTTATGACAGGCAGATACCTATAAAGATATATTGTTCTACTGTCTTGTTTTGGATGTTCAAACTCGAAATTTGGAGCTGCTCATGGGAGGCGAAAATTTTTAGTCATCTCTTCTGATGATTATGCCATGGAAATGTGATATTTCATACAACATTTTTGTCCACCTGCGGACGAATTCTCCCTTGTCAGTTTTGCCATTGTTTGATGTTCAACGGTATCCGTTGATATCTCATGTAGTGAGGAATTTCAGTACTGGAAGAAGCTTGTGATCGTTCTTTGTGATATCATTTGTTAATCTATCTTGGGAGATAAATAAAATGAGTGGGAAAATGGCATTTGATTACAAATGAAGTGTCTCTCTTCTATTTTCACCTTGCAATTATTGAAATGAGGTCTGCTTGATTTGCTTCTACTTTTGAAAAATGAATTTTCTTGGCTAGTAATGGAGACATGATATCATAAAATATTCTTGTGCAACCTTATCATATAATCAAAGTGGCAGTAAATAGGTGTGCCGTGTGCCTTATTTGTAGACAGTCCAGAGTTTATAGCACTAACTTTACTTTAATTGAATATTGAAAAATCGATAATCGTATAGAAATTTTCTGTCACACATGAGATTTATAACATCCAGACCACAAACAAGGTCGTGTTTATTTAAAACTTGAAGCAGCACTCAAGTATCTAACTTTAAGAAAAATAGTTAAAACCTCACATTTAGCCGGGGAGGGTGAGTAATGTAACAAGGGATTTATGATCGGGGAATCGTGAAAGCTTTGCCAGCTCAAAGTCAGCAAACTCGAAGGCAGGAGCACAGGTGCATCCAACGAGAGAACTGGTTCTCGGCATCCCTGGGCGGATTTTTCACAGCATTATTGTTTGTGGTAATATAGAAGTCCTTTGCTGGAAATGCGCCAAACCACACATTTGGCGGCACTGTATACTGCAATAGTTGATTTTCTCCAGTAATATCTGATCCGAGGGTCGTTAACTTGACACTGCCATCTTCCTCATTCATCTCCAACACCTGAAAGAAAATGGTGATGGCAGATGGTGATCAAGGAGAACAACATGATATTTTTTCTTTATGAAATCATTTGATGCTAACTCATGCTACCATTCGAAAAACAAATGCAGTACAAAGTCCATTTAGTAAGGAGTACTAATCTTTTGCTTTAACTATTTCATTTTTCCGTAGTAAATTACTGGATACATGGCTATTTTGGCACTTATATGAGGAGCAAGTTAAAAATTTCCCCCTTTAAAGAGAGATTAAGGTTAAAGATGAGCTTGAAATAGTCTCAGTATGAACAGAAAATCCAATAAATATGGAATCATAGAGCTCATCAAAGAATTACTACCCTCCCAACCCACCAATTTAAGACAGCAGGATAGAAGCTTCTTAGGTGTTGGTAGTCCCCCAAGGCATTACATCAGTTAAAATAAGCATTGTAATCCCTTTTTTGAGCCAGATATGCACAATTACATTGCCCATCAAGACAAAGACGGTTGAAATACTTGTTCACTGTTATCTCTACAAGGGAAGTTAGATCCCTGCAGAGTGCAGACGGCCCAATTAATAAGCAGCCTCCTCTATTCACTGCTTAACATAAATGTAACACAAATGTTGGTTCTACGTCTACCACATACAGAAAGGACTTGCAAAGGATGCAGTTAATTCAAGATACTGTCCTTAATGCCACAAGAATTCATCAGATGTAAAGTAAACATTGATCTAGGTCCATATGAACTACGGCGCAACTGCAAGTAACCGGTACAATATATAGCCATTTATCAGAGTAAGTAGAAGCGGGTTCATACCGTAAGAGGGTCTCCCAAATAAAAATTCCAGGTTTCTGAACATGGAAGTGGGACACACTCCCAGATGGCAGCAAAAAGTATATGTTCGTACTGACAGCACGATCAACCTTATCTGTCGAGATGCTAAATTAGAATTCAAGGAGAAGAAAGACAAAATCTTACTATGCAACAACGAACACAGAAAAGAGTTTGATCATGGTTGCGGAGTTTAATTAAGAGACCTGAGTCGTCAGATTGAAATTAAATCGTAAGTTAGATATAAAGAGATGCCGATATTGATAGATCTACACATTTAAATATGACTTCAAGAACATAGTCTTGATTCTTTAACTAGCTTTTCTAACAATTATCAGTATGTGAGGAATGGCTTTCGATTGACATAATCTAATTACTGAAATAAAATGATTCTATAGTTCCACAACAGTTACTAGTCTAACCATGATTTACTTCACTACTGTATGTGTATCTCACACCAAACATCTGATGGCTTAAAATTCATTACAATGCGATACGCAGAAAGGTGATCTATAACTGTTCATAAACCCAGAAAAAAACTCTGCAAAGATTGTTTGTGCATGCTGGGACATTCTTAATTGTTCGTTCTTATCAAGCTAGAAGTCAAAAATTTTAATTGCAGTTTAGAAGACTAATCAGCAATATGTTCTACACTAAACCCAGAAATGTATTAATAAATTTTCTACCCAGATCAGAAGCTTCAACAGATTCATAAAAAGCATCCAAATAGGAAGGAAAAAAAGACATTACACATTATAGGACATATTTTATCGATAAAGATTTAAATTTTTTAGTTTTAATTGTCAGAAAATAATTTTTTAATATTATGGTGTGAATTTGAGATAATATTATAGTTGTGGGTAGTATTTATAAATTTTGCAAAGTATCACAGTGGTTATATTATATTCGATTGGTGGGGAATATTAGGTTTAGCGGGGAATATTAAATACAATGACTCGATCATTGGTGGACCTAGCGAAATTATTATCGGATTGAAAAGCGACAAAAATATTTTATTGAAATAACGGCGGAAGTTTTACGAGTAATTCTTGTTGAACTACTTTCGGTAGTAAAAATACGATGTCGTGTGGTTGCGTAGTAGCGCGGTATTGATTATTGATCTTTATGTGAGAAGTCACTCGGTTTGATTCCATTATTGTCGATTAATAATATGAATTATTATAGCGATAATGGCGTTTTGTTTTATTAAGTATTATTAGCGTAATAAAAGCGAAACATCTTTATATAAAATAGAATACTTTATTAAAGTTATTACATAAATAGAATATATTATATTTTATTATGCGTAGTGTTGCGTAGTGTTTTGCATAGTGTTTTGCATAGTATTGCATAGTGTTTGCATAGTAAAATGTTTTTATATAAATAGAATATATTATATTTTATTTAAAAGATTTTTCTTTAAATATGGATAGTCAGTTAAAATAAATCAATCTGGGATAGTTCATGGATTAATTCTTATGCATTCCATTTTCTATAAATAGAAGCTCGTTCCTTCATTATTTTCTTACGAATTCATTGAAACTACAGAGAGAAATTATAGAGAGAAGCTATAGAGAAAATTATAGAAAGAAGAAGAGTATACTGCTTTACTTCTTATTACATATTGGTTCTTTTACGGTGAGGGTTGTTATTCTTTCTTCTTGAAGAAACTTACATTATTCCATTCATTATTATTACATTGGAATAACTTTTGTAAAAAGTGGCATACCTATACATAACTTTTGTATCTGGCGGCGTACCTATACTTGGTGAAATCCTTATGTTATTCCATTGCTTATTATTACATTGGAATAACTTTTGTATCTGTGATTTACCTATACTTGGTGACATTCCATTCTTATTATTACATTAACATTGTAATCACATGCATGTACTTTGACATTTTATTATTACACAGGAACATCACATGCATGTTTTTACACGGACTGGTTAAAATCTTATTATTACATTGGAACATCACATGCATGTGTTTTACAGGACACAGTTAAAATCTTTATCGTTACATTGGAATATCTATCATGTGTTTTACAGGATGCAGTTCCATCTTTATTATTACATTGGAACATCACATGGGTGTGAATTTCACGACTGACTGGTTAGTTATTATTATTACATTGGAATAACTTTTGTCTGCATCTGATCTGCGTGCGTGGTGATTTCTTTTGTTATTCCATTCTTTATTATACCCGGTTGGTTAAAACTTTGACTTATACTCCATGAAATTAGTAGAATATCCTTGATATTTGCGTTTCATCGATATCTTTTCATGGAAATATTCTTACGATCATTCTTGAATTTTACTCTCTACTGAAAGCGATATCGTGTTGATAATTTGGGCGTTAATAATTCATGGATTAAATAATTCTTGAACTTGTTTTATTGAATTATTATGTCATTGTCATCATCCTCGTGTTATATTATGTTATCTTTGGCTTACGTGCGTAGATGAACTTAGTATGATTATGACGAGGATCATTCGGTATAATCGTGACTTGATATAAATGATGTGACAAAAGTCCTCGATGGCTTTTGTAATGCGGTGATGGATAGTTTTGGTATGATTATGACCGGGGGTGATTCGGTATAGTCGTGACCATTGATAATTTGATGAAAATCCTTGGCCAGTAGTGCGGGATGATTAGATGTGGTGGTTTATTTATTAAAATGAGTCTCGTGATAAAATTGATGAAAACCTTTTAAAACCTAAAAGATAGTAGACTTTATTCTCTACTTGACTCTTTTAATGGATTGCTTATTAAATTGCTGATTAAAGCGGTTGTCTATTGTATTTTATCGGTTTAACTAACCTTTGTTGAAGGCTAATGATAATTTATTACGCATTATCTTAGTCGTAATATTTCTTCTTTGGGCTAGTTGAGCTCACCCTTTCTTTCTTTGTTCTCTTGAAATGAGAACATAAATTTGGGACGAGTCGGGGAGCAGTAATGGTCGAGAGGATAGCATTAGTAGTCCTCACTATTACGTGAAATAGTGTGATAATAGTTGTAATGAGGACTCCTTTTGAGTTTGTATAATATCTAGTAGACAATATTTGTATTCAAACTCACGGTTTATATAAATATTATACACGGCGATTATATTAGTAAGTTGTATTTGAATTTATGTACCATGTAAGTGGCGACCCAAGATGGGTGGCGTATACTTAATTTTAGGGCGTCGCGGTTGGTATCGAGCTTAGGATATGATCCTGGCTAAGATGTGAGATAAGAACTAGGAGGGAGGCAGAATTCCTTATTAGTATGACCTACCTAAATTTATTTGGTATTTAATTGGTCGGTTCGAGTATAGGGATAATATGTGATATGTTAATTAACCCTTGTTTTGTGGCGATGTTTGAGAATGATATCGAAAATCTTTGAGATAAGCAATGAAGCACATGAGAGTGTTGATTCATTCGAACAAAAAGTAACGACCAACAACCACGATAATAATCATCTTTGGTGGCAGCAGCTATCGAACAATGATAACCATCGTGGGGAAATTATCATGCTAAGAATGGTAACCACTTGGTGGTAATCATGGCAAAGATAATAGAAGTGGAAATTTCAAGAAGAAAGTCATTTAGCTCGATTTTGTTGTGCATAGTGAAGTCGAGTCCAGGTTTGGGATAGTGGCACCAAAGGCGGATCTGGACAAAACAAAAGTCGGTGGTTTTTAGGAAGAAGCGTTTTTAATGACTTCTCAAAAGTGGGTAACGACGAAGTTAGCAGGGTTAGTTAATTATAAATTCTTCTTGAAGTCTATACCTTATTAGATCTGGGTTCTACCCATTCTTTTATCTCTCTTGCTTGCGTTCAACGTTTAAATTTGACTCAGGAGAAATTAGACTTTGATTTATCTATTGAAACTTCGTTGGGAGAAACCTTCGTTACCTCCTTTGTTTATTAATCTTGTTGTTTCAAATAAACACTTTCACGTTACTGTCGATCTTATCTCTTTGAAAATACTTGCCTTTGAGGTAATTTTTTAAAAAGCGATTGATTAACTACTCATTATTCTTTTTGTAAGGTTGTTAGCTTTTATATTCATAACCAACTTTGTTATCTGAATTCAAAGTAACCAAACCCTAAAGTTAATCATTTGTTATATCAAGCCATAAGTAAAGAGCCGATCCTTTCGTTGTTGACTTCCTTGTGTGGAATGCACGAAGCGGACTTTACGTAAGCGACGTCGTGAATGAAGATGGCAAGTTTATAGGTATCGTTGTGAGGTCTTATCTAGGTTAAGGGATAGAAGTCACAGTTGGTATCGATGTGACGTCTTATCCAAGTCTTGGATGAGAGTCACAATTTTGAATGATATTTCTATCATTAATAAATTTCTTGGCGTATTCTTGAAGACTTCTAGCCTACTTAGGCGTGAAATCGAATTTTGTATTGACCCGATCTGAAAACCCATTTCTTAAACCCTCGAATATTTCTTGACTAAAAGGATGCATTTCGTGGATTATGATGAAAGTCATAATAAAAGCATTGGACTAATGAAAATCATGGGTATATGAAGTATTAGTAAGTGTTATGATGAGTTATGTTGGTTATTATGTGAAAACATGAAAGTTTCTTAGAAATCACAAAAGTTGAAAATCGATTTTGGTGAAAAAGCGTAACATGAAATTCAATTGACCATATCTCTATATTATATTTTGAATTTTTGAGTGTGGTCAAGTCCTAGAGTTAGATCTATGAGTTACCTAACTAATCCAAGTGGAATTACTGGAAAAGGTGTTGTAGATTTTTGTGGACTGATTTTTTTTTAGCAAAGGAGGCCAAAGCTGTAAATTTCAAAATGCTACTGCCAGAAACTTTAAGGGGCTATTTCGGCCACTTAAATTATGAGAAAAATTCTGGCCTTTTGGGACATGAAATTATATGGTATAAAGTACCTCCTGTCCAAAAATGAGCTCATTACGACTTAAAATGAGCAAGTTATGACTATTTCAATATTTAGGTTTTTAAATGAAAAATGCTATAACAGGAGTTCTATAACTCAGATGACCATGAAATTTAAACTGGAAGCTCACGTTAACATGTGTAAGGTCCTGCCAAGATTTGGGAATTTTGGAGTTAAACTTGAGGTAGCTAATTTCTTAAGGAATTAATGGAAATTGATTTTTGAAAAATAGTAAATGAATTTTAAAAATTAGAAAAATATATTTTCATTATGGGACTATATTATACTAAATCCCAGAAAAGAAATATTTTTGGGACTGATTTGGTATTTTTCATGAAAATAGTTTAATTCTGAACATATGAGTTAAATATGTTATGTGAAATATAAAAAGTTGAAAATAGGATTTTATGGCTAGAGAATCCTATATAGAGTATATGCATATTTTTTTGAGGATTTGATAATTGGTGATGATATTTTATGAGTATGGCATTTTGAATGATTAAATGCATTATATAGTAAAAGCGTAAACAATTGAGATAAATTGTTTATAAATTTAAGAAGTGATTAAAATATTGTTATAATATTAATGATATTAGATTATGAGATTATTAAGTGATTGATAACATGGGGATATTCTTGAATCTGGATAAATTATATTATAAATGTTTAATATTTATCCTTTATCTCATTTGATTGATTCTTTATATCATTATCCTCATGTTTATATTATGTTGAAAGTCAATACATGGCTGTGTAGTGCGTAGATGGACTTGGTATGATTATGACCGAGGGATTGTTGGTATAATCATAGCAGTAAATGAATACACGATTATCTTTGGTAGTAGTGCATGGATAATTTGTGGTCGTGATACTTAATGAATACCACAATTATCTTTATCTAGTAGTAGTGCATGGATGGATAATTTGTGGTGTTGTATCTTAATGAATACACAATTATCTTTGGTAGTAGTGCATGGATAATTTGTGGTCGTGATACTAATGAATACACAATTATCTTTGGTAGTAGTGCATGGATAATTTGTGGTGTGATCTTAATGAATACACAATTATCTTTGGTAGTAGTGCATGGATAATTTGTGGTGCGTGATCTTAATGAATACACGATTATCTTTGGTAGTAGTGCATGGATAATTTGTGGTGCGTGATACTAATGAATACACGATTATCTTTGGTAGTAGTGCATGGATAATTTGTGGTGCGTGATCTTAATGAATACCATTATCTTTGGTAGTAGTGCATGGATAATTTGTGGTGCGTGATCTTAATGAATACCTGATTATCTTTGGTAGTAGTGCATGGATAATTTGTGGTCGTGATCTTAATGAATACACGATTATCTTTGGTAGTAGTGCATGGATAATTTGTGGTGTGTTGATCTTAATGAATACACGATTATCTTTGGTAGTAGTGCATGGATAATTTGTGGTCGTGTAATACTAATGAATACCGATTATCTTTGGTAGTAGTGCATGGATAATTAAATGGTGCGTGATCTTAATGAATATCCTTGGCACATGTAGTGCGGGGATGATTCGATGATATGGATTAATTATTGAAATTTGAGTCTCGTGATGAAATATTAATTCATGGATGTGGTAAAAATCGTCTTTGGTAGTAGTGCATTGATAGACTTGGTATGATTATGACCAGGATTATTCGGTATAATCATGGTAGTAATTGAAAACACGAATATCCTTAGCGATGATGTGCATGGATAATTCATGGTTTGTGATATTATTAATTGAGTCTCGATTTATTGGTTTCTGATTATATATCTTTGGCTTTGTAGTGCAAAGATGAATTGTTAATGAATATCTTTGGTAGGATTGCAAGATGAATTTAATATTTTTAACGATAAAGGTATTGAGGTATCCTCATCTCTCTTTATCATATCAGTCGTACCCTAATTTGAGTGAAATTCCATAAGGAGGGAGATTGTGAGACCCAGTTTTATCGATAAAGATTTAAATTTTGTCAAAATAATTTTTTAATATTATGGTGTGAATTTGAGATAATATTATAGTTGTGGGTAGTATTTATAAATTTTGCAAAGTATCACAGTGGTTATATTATATTAGATTGGTGGGGAATATTAGGTTTAGCGAGGGAATATTAAATGCAATGACTCAATCATTGGTGGACCCTAGCAAAAATTATTGTCGGATTGAAAAAACGACAAAAATATTTTATTGAAATAACGGCGGAAGTTTCTGGTAGTAATTCTTGTTGAACTACTTTCGGTAGTAAAAAATACGATGTATAAGTGGTTTGCGTAGTAGCACGGGTATTGATTATTGATCTTTATGTGAGAAGTCACTTCCGGTTTGATTCCATTATTGTCGATTAATAATATGAATTATTATAGCGATAATGACGTTTTGTTTTATTAAGTATTATTAGCGTAATAAAAGCGAAACATCTTTATATAAAATAGAATACTTTATTAAAGTTATTACATAAATAGAATATATTATATTTTATTATGCATAGTGTTGCGTAGTGTTTTTGCATAGTGTTTTGCATAGTATTGCATAGTGTTTGCATAGTAAAATGTTTTTATATAAATAGAATATATTATATTTTATTTAAAAGATTTTTCTTTAAATATGGATAGTCAGATTAAAATGTAAATCAATCTGGATAGTTCATGGATTAATTCTTATGCATTCCATTTTCCTATAAATAGAAGCTCGTTTCCTTCATTATTTTCTTACGAATTCATTGAAACTACAGAGAGAAAATTATAGAGAGAAGCTATAGAGAAAATTATAGAAAGAAGAAGAGTATTACTACTTCTTTCTTTACTTACTTATATTCGGTTCTTTTACGGTAAGAGGTGTTATTCTTTCTTCTTGAAGAGAACTTACACATTATTCCATTCATTATTATTACATTGGAATAACTTTTGTAAAAGTGGCATACCTATACATAACTTTGTATCAGTGGCATACCTATACTTGGTGAAATCCTTATATTATTCCATTTTTTATTATTACATTGGAATAACTTTGTATCTACATACCTATGGTGAAATCCTTATGTTATTCCATTGCTTATTATTACATTGGAATAACATTGTATCTGTGATTTACCTATACTTGGTGACATTCTTACATTATTATTACATTTGGAACATCACATGCATGTGTTTTACAGGACTGTTAAAATCTTTATTATTACATTGGAACATCACATGCATGTGTTTTACAGGACTGGTTAAAATCTTTATCGATACATTGGAATATCTATCATGTGTTTTACAGGATCTGCAGTTCCATCTTTATTATTACATTGGAACATCACATGGATTGTGTGAATTTCACGACTTTGGTTAGTTATTATTATTACATTGGAATAACTTTTATACATCTGAATCTGCATGCGTGGTGATTTCTTTTGTTATTCCATTCTTTATTATACCCGGTTGGTTAAAACTTTGACTTATACTCCATGAAATTAGTAGAATATCCTTGATATTTGCGTTTCATCGATATCTTTTCATGGAAATATTCTTGATCATTCTTGAATTTTACTCTACTGAAGCGATGTCGTGTTGACAATTTGGGCGTTAATAATTCATGGATTAAATAATTCTTGAACTTGTTTTATTGAATTATTATGTCATTGTCATCATCCTCATGTTATATTATGTTATCTTTGGCTTACGTGCGTAGATGAACTTAGTATGATTATGACCGAGGATCATTCGGTATAATCATGACTTGATATAAATGATGTGACAAAAGTCCTCGATGGCTTTGTATGTGTAATGCGATGATGGATAGTTTTTGGTATGATTATGACCGGGGGTGATTCGGTATAGTCGTGACCATTGATAATTTGATGAAAATCCTTGGCCAGTAGTGCGGGGATGATTAGATGGGTGGTTTATTTATTAAAATTTGAGTCTCGGTGATAAAAATTGATGAAAACCTTTTAAAACCTAAAAGATAGTAGACTTTATTCTCTACTTGACTCTTTTAATGGATTGCTTATTCATTGCTGATTAAAGCGGTTTATCTATTGTATTTTATCGGTTTAACAACATTTTTGAAGGCTAATGATAATTTATTACGCATTATCTTAGTCGTAATATTTCTTCTTGGGCTAGTTGAGCTCACCCTTTCTTTCAACATTCTCTTGGAAATGAGAACATAATTTGGGACGAGTCGGGGAGCGAGTAATGGTCGAGAGGATAGCATTAGTAGTCCTCACTATTACGTGAAATAGTGTGATAATAGTTGTAATGAGGACTCCTTTTGAGTTTGTATAATATCTAGTAGACAAATATTTGTATTCAAACTCACGGTTTATATCGTATTATACCACGACAGTTATATTAGTAAGTTGTATTTGAATTTATGTACCATGTAAGTGGCGACCCAAGATGGGGGCGGCGTATACTAATTTCCGAAAAATAATAGGGTAGAACAACTGTTGGAGCAATTTAACCAACAGTTCGCCCAATTTGCTCAGACTTTCACTCAACAATTTCAGCAAACTATGACTGCAGTGATACAAGATCAACTGCAGAACTAGAGACAGGCAGCAACTCACACAGATAGGAACCTGGAAAACCAAGATCCACCGGTCAATCAGGTTCATAGACGACCAGATGATGCATTTCGGAAGGCTAAGGTGAATTTTCCAAGGTTTGAAGATGGAGATCCGGCCGAATGGTTGTATAAGGTCAACAAATTTTTTGACTACCATAAGATTTCTGATGATAGTAAGTTGTCTCTATTTGTCCTTCATCTTGATGGTGCAGCTTCTAGTTGGTTTCAGTGGATAGAAACTAACCATTTGGTAAGATCTTGAACTGAATTTATTTTATAAATGCAAATTAGGTTTGGTCCCTCTCCTTATGAAGACCCTAACTGTGACACCCCCAAAATAGGTATACATCACCCATCCTGAGTTGTCAATACATGGTACAGAAATAACTACAACTTTATTATTACAACAGTAAAATTGTGAGTTTGAATACAAATATTATCTTCTAGACAATATCTATACTCAAATAAATCCTCATCACATTTATTGATACATTATTTTAGAAAAATGGTGAGGACTACTAAACAACTCTCTCTAGAACCTTCATTTCATACCCCAGCTAAATCTTTCGCTATATATTCTACGCCTCACGAGAAGAAAAATGGAACAAAAAGGAAAAGGGTGAGCTCAACTAGCCCGATAAAGAATATTATGACTAAGATAATATACAACAAATTATCATTAGTCTTCAACAGGAAAAAAATCTAATAGAATACAATAGACAACAAGTTTTAAATTAATATTCGCAGTGAAAATAATAATTCATTAGAAGAGTTAAGTAGAGAATGCAAACTACTATCTTACATGTATGAATTTAAAAGTTCATCGCTATCTTTTATCCTGTAACATCAATCAATATATATCCGGAATCAAATATTCATCTTTTGCACTACTGGGCCAAAGATATTCATCGATTAGTCATGTTCATCTAAACACTGTTCATCTTTGCACTACGGGCCAAAGATATTCATCGAAATCATTCATCTTTGCACTACGGGCCAAAGATATTCAATAATATCATCATTTAAGGCGAGGATGATGAAAAATATTTTTAAAGAAACGAATCTAGTGAAACAAAATGACAAGGATTAAGGATTAAGGATTAGTACTTTTGTTTTATCCATGTCCAAAAATACTTCAAAAATAATCATAGTGGTGTAAAATTCAAGAATGATCAAAACATGGATACAATCAAAGCTAGTATCCACAATAGATATTTTAGACGAAAAGGAAAATTTTTATTTTTTTCGATGAATAGTGTCGTATTAATATGAATAATTATCGTGATACGTGAATAGTAACTCAGGCACCAAAAGTTCCAAATTTGATAAAACTTCAGATCGATATTTCAAGATAATGATATTGAAGAAATAATATCATTACGAAAAAAATAATATCCTTTACCTCGAAAAGATGATTACTTCTAGTTGAAACACCTGGATATAGGCTATGACTTGAACTTGAACTTGCAGTATAGCAATACTCAAAGAATACTCAAAATACTCACAAGAATACGCTCGATAATATAGAGAGAAAACTTGATTTTACGGTGTGATTTTTCAATTCTAACCTAAGCACCTTATTTATAGGAAAATACTTAGAACACCAAAGTAGAAAATTTAATATAATAATAATATATATATATATATATATATATATATATACAAATTTGTCTACGCACTTTAGAACCATCTGAATTCAAAGAACTTGCATGTGTTTAATGAGGCTAACCAAACACAAAAACGTTTTGTTAATTAAAACAATTAAAACTTCCAAAATTAATTATTTGAACTTGAACTTCAATAATTCATAATAAATAGCCCTTTTGCCGGAAAATTGAATCTCATGAATTTAATAGGAAATTCAATTCTCTACAACTTTGCGGGAAGAAAGTTTTCCAAATTTCAAATGAAATTGGCCAAAAATCCTGAAAACAGACGATTTTACGGTATAATTAAATTTCGATTAATAATTGTGTCCACCAACACACAAAATATGTGTTAAACATTTAATGCCACAAAATACTCTTCCTCCTCATATACTCATATATCCCACATTCATTATAAAAATATCACCGTTAATATATTATTAAAATAATATATTTAAATGAATTATTTTATCGAGAAAAAGATAAAATATTAATTTTCAACAATTGTCACATTAAAAATTTTCTCATCTATATCCACATAAAATCAATATTTTCCTCATAATATAAATTAATAATTAATTATTCACAAATAATATTACAGAATCACAATCTTGCAACCGGTAGTTCCTGGAAAGAGGGGCTTTTGATAAGAATTTCTCCTTATTGGCGCGCATTAGGTGACCAAACCTCTCCTTAGGCGAGAACTTTCTAGACATTGCCAATAATGTTATCTAATAATATTATTCGGATAATATGAATTATTAGCTTCGATAATGAAAAATAATGTGTAATGACAATTATTGAAACAACAATAATATAAAATATCAACGCAACAATTATTAAATCAATAAAATCTTGAACAATAATTACAGTAACCATTATTGAGTAGTGCCTTCTTACGTAAGAATCAATAATTGGTGCAATCTGGTATCTTCTTGTGTTTTAACCAATTTAGTATTTTAACGCAATGTTAATGGTAACAATAACTGTAGTTTATTTTTAAACAACTTATATTTGCCGTTTTCTTCATCCAATCGCTTTCCGTTATGGGGCCCACAAAGATCTACTGCCGTATCGTTTAATATTCCCAAGCAATGAAGAATATTCCACGACCAAACGAATATTCCCAACAACAATGAATATTTTATAACCACTTGCTTATTTTAAAATATTTGCGTATTTTACCCATAACTATCCACATTAATCAAATCAACCCTTACTATTTCAAAATAGAAAATTAAATTTCATTAATAATAAGTTGGGGTCTTACAACCTCCCTCCTTATGAAATTTAAGTCTTGAAATTGACGTCGTACACAGTGTTTGAAAAGGTGAGGATACCTCGCTTTCATTTCCGTTTCTAACTCCCGGTCATTTCCTCTATAGCATGATTCCTCCATAAAACTTTAACTTGTGGTATGACCTTTCTTGCGTAGGACATGCTCCTTCCTATCCAAGATCTTGGCAATACCTCCTCATACGTTAAGTCTTGGCTATCTCGTCCGGTTCTAACTCAATAACGTGGTTGGGTCTTTCACATATTTACGAAGTACGAGATATGTGAAACACATTATGAACACGAGACATACTTTTCGGAGGTAACGCAAGTCTAAAGGCTACATTTCCTACTTTCGGTCAAGAATTTGAAATGGACCAATAAATCGTGGATTGAGCTTTCCTCTCTTCCCAAATCTTGTAACTCCTTCCATGGAGCAACTCGCATGACAATCGTGATCCCCATATACTAAATTACACGTCCTTTCGATGAAGATCCGCATAACTCTTTTTTGTCGATCTTGTCTGCCGTTTGTATCGTTGTCGAATCATTTGGATCTTTTCGGTGATACATACGTCTTAACTTTCGGGTCCAACAATGTTGCTTCACCCACCTCATCCCAATATATTGGAGAGCGACACTTTCGTCCATATAATGCTTCAAATGGAGCCACACCTATACTTGTCTGATAACTATTATTGTAGGAGAATTCCACCAATGGTAAATACTTATCCCAACTGCCCTTAAAGTCTAGGACACAGAGTCTTAATAAATCTTCAAGAGTTTGAATAGTCCTCTCTGATTATCCGTCCGTTTGAGGATGGTATGCCGAACTGAATCGTAAATCCGTGCCCATAGCTTTTTGCAAGCTAACCCAAAATCTTGAAGTGAATCTTGGGTCACAATCCGAAACTATGGATACTGGCATGCCTTGCAACCTCACAATCTCAATTACATATATACTAGCAAGAAGTTCAAGGGAATAAGTCTCCCGTATTGGCAAGAAATGAGCCGACTTGGTTAATCTATCAACAATAACCCAAATAGCATTGATGCCTTGAGAAACCGTAGGAAGACCCGTAACGAAATCCATGGTAATGTGTTCCCACTTCCATTTCGGAATCTCAAGTGGTTGCAACGGACCCTTAGGTACTAGATGCTCGGCCTTTACACGTTGGCAAGTTAAACACATCGAGATAAACTTTGCAATCTCTCTCTTCATATTGTTCCACCAAAATGTATGTCGAAGATCACGATACATTTTAGTACTTCCAGGATGGATTGTAAATCGTGTATTGTGTGCCTCCATCATAATCTTGTACTTCAAATCGAGTCGTTAGGAACACAAAGTCTAGAGTGGACTCAAGTATTCCTTCTTCATCAATTCTCGCTTAATAATAGCTCATTCTTGTACTTTCTTCTTCATACGCATCATTTCCGGCCCGGTGGCTAAAGCAACCTTAACTTTTTCTATTAAAGTTGGCTCTGTCGTATACTTGACATCATCGCACTCATTCCGCATATGATCTTCTACTCAACGCGTCACTACCACGTTCGCTTTTCGGGATGGTATTGAATAGTGTGGTCGTAGTCTTTCAATAGCTCGAGCCAACGTCATTGCTTAGCGTGTTGAGTTCTTTTTGAGTGAAGAAATATTTAAGGCTTTTATGGTGCGAATATATCTCACTTTCTCCCCATATAGATAGTGCCTCCATATCTTTAATACGAAAATGATTCTTTAACTCTAGATCATGAGTAGGATAATTCCTCTTATATTCTTTAAGTTGTCATGAGGCATAAAGGCTATGACTTTCCCACGTTGCATGAGAACACATCCTAACCCTTTGCACGCGAGCATCATTGTAGATAACAAATCCATCCGAACCGGATGGTATTGTTAGAACAGTCTCTAAAATAAGTCTCCTCTTAAGTGAAAGTAATATGCACACAAGCCAATCATGTTTGATGATAAAGCATATACTTTGTAACAATCTTATTCATTTATTAATAAAAAGTATTAATTTATTAAAGGCTTTTAATTATCTACGTGATCTTTGTTTTATAATATGTGATAAACCCATAGTTTTAAGCAATGCTTTTAGAATAATGATGATGATCATTCTAATGAGATCTAAATTCTTAGAAAGCTTAAAACTAAAATAGTTCCCAATCATTGGATTACTAAATTGGGGATTAGTGAATCCGGGTAGATTTAGTACATACGTTCTTTGCTTTCATTGGATGAGGATGATTGATCTCATGATCATTTGTGTGGAGACACTAAAACAAGTATGTAGGTGCTTATTAGAGAATAAGTTCAATTTGAGCGCTATTCGCTAAGGAATACCTAATGGAGTTTTACTTGCTGTCAATAGGAATTCTGTAGTGATAGTAGTCAAGTGATCCTTGGACTTGAGATTATCATAGTATCTTGTGTATGATGAGTTATACTTTGACTTATTCCTTAAGACCCTTAGGGTATATCAAAGGGTATGCTGGGGTATAATAAGTTGTACATGGAGATAATGTATGATCAATAAAGAATCTACCACTTCTATTAAAGAAGAGAAAATGTCCTATGTGATTCGATAAATGACAACCCGTAGTCCTTGGCGAAGGCGTAATGAAATTAGAAAGGAGTTTCTAATTTGCATTATTTGGAGTTGTGCATTTAAGAGTCGAAATACATATAATTAAATAAAATAAGACTTGACAGTAATTCCATGTCTTATATTTAATTGGGACATTGTATGGTGGAAGGATTGAATTGTCACGATACTATTTACTCAAAGGTTCTTTTATGATTAATGTTGAAATCTATATTATCCTGGAAAGTCGTTGATCATTGGGAGGCTTATCCCTATTGTAGAATAAATATTATTTATTTAAATAAATTAATTGTTTAATTTATTTATTTAAATAAGATTAGAATTGTTCTAATTGATTTATTCACAACCGGTTTAATATGGAGAACCTAAAGGGTCACACCATAAAAGGAAGAATAATTATTTAAGAAGTTAATGGCATAATCGTAATAATATATTTATGTATTTAATTTAATCTATGGTGATAGAATAAATTAAATAGCTTAATATTTATTATTTAATATTTTAGAAATATTAAATATAAATTAATAAGAGGAGTCTTATTAATATTATTATAATTATTATTATTATTTTAATTTCTAAAGAGTTTAGAAATTAATTTAATATAAGTACTCTCATTTATTCCTAATAAGATTAGGATGGAAAATTAATTAAAGGAGTTTAATTAATTATCCCTAATAAGATTAGGGAGCCCATTTAATTAAAAGAGTTTAATTAAATAATATCTTATTTTAATAGGGCTACTTGATATCTTTATAAGAGGAGTCTTATAACAGATATCAGTGATATACGTAATAATTCCAATAGTTGGGAGAGTACGTTCCTTTCTATAGAGATAGAAAACTAGGGTTTGAGCCAAATACCCATCTTCTTGAATTTTTATTATTCCTTGGTGGATCACCTCTAGAGGCCAAACATTTGGGTGGCTAACGTTGATCAAAGGAAGGAACCAAACCCGGTGGATTCAAGTTGAACGCTAAAAGGATTGGAGGTGAACTTGTACCTGAGGAAGCTCGAATCTTCAAGGGTATGATTCTTGTTCCTCATATCTTTTCGTTTAATTAATAATTGTGCATAAAGGGTGATCCGGGTATATGGTTTGTAAATTTTTTTTTAAACTTTGATTTTACACGTTTCCGCACTTTTATGCAATTTGATTGCGTTCTTGAATATTACAAACCTAACAGTGGCATCAGAGTCAAAACTTTATGCAAATTATTAATTGTTCAAATTTGATATGTATATTGATATGTGTTTAGAACAATTTAATTGGGCATAATTTTATTGTATAAAATTTATTTATGAAAAAAAAAAATTGCCGAAAAATGTTTTCGAAAAACTTTTTTTTTTTTTTTTTAATTCCGTGGGTGCTCCTTTTATGGTTACATCTCGATTCTCGTGAACAAAGAAGAACAGGTGATATACTATATATATATATATATATATATATATATATATATATATAATCTGTTGGAATCATGATGAAGGAACAATCAATATATATATATATTGTTTTTACGTTTAATATAGTTATATATTATATTATCAAGTTATCATATTTGCTTCCCACTTTCCTGTTAATCACGTGGCCAGGAGATTCAAGAAATTTGATTACTTGAATTGCTTGGGCATATATATGATTACTATATATATATTCTTTGTTTCACGCCTTTTAAAAATATGTAAAAATTACATGGTCTCATGATTTCGTTTGTTACATATATAATATATATATTACCGTAATATATATTTTAATAATTTTATAATTAAAATAAAAGTTTATTTTAATTTTAAAATTAAATTTCATCTTAACTAATTAGAGTTGGAATTGGATTTCATGATAACTAATTGGAGTTGAAATTGGATTATATGTTTCCTTAAATAAAGGAGTTTATTTAGATATGAAATAAGATTTCATATTATTTAAAATAAAAGAGTTTATTTGTGAATAGGAAAGAGAATCCTAATTTCCTTAAATAAAGGAGTTTATTTAGATATGAAATAAGATTTCATATTATTCAAAATAAAGGAGTTTATTTGTGAATAGGAAAGAAGAATCTGTGTTTCCTTTAATAAAGGAGTTTATTTTTTTTGGAATTGGATTCCATAATTAATTAAAATAAAGGAGTTTATTTTGATTAAAATTTTTGATTAAAATAAAATAGTTTATTTTATTCAAAATTGGATAAATTAAAATAAAATAGTTTTATTTTGATTTAAATTTGGATTAAAATAAAGGAGTTTATTTTGATTCAAAATAGATTTTATACTAACTAAATTTGCCCATTAAATGATATCAATATATATATTGAATGTTTATTATTCATCAGATGAATGTTATGTATTGATGCATATGGTGATATGTATGATAATAAGTGAGATTGATTATGGACTATTGACCAATATGATTGGATTTTATTTTAGTTGGATGCATAAATGTATGGGTTTTATTAAATGGGGTCTGCGTACCTCGTCTTCTCTAATTTTTCTTAATGTAAATTCTATCTTTCTCCTATGTACTTTCCCTTGACTGCTGATCAAGGTTTCTATTTATTTTTAAATAGTTTTGTAATAGGAATAGTTAGAATAAATTTTGAAGAATTGGAGATCAAAGAACAAGGAGCGCTTGAAGACCCGTTTGTAATGGAGCCCGGGTTTAAATGTAATAGTTATATTTAAATATTAATTCTTGCACCCCTAGGGTTTGACCTTTTGGTTCATTTGGTGGCTCTAGTGAACCAAACTAGAATACAAGTCCATAATCAATCCGGGTAGAATATAGTATTCTATAATGTGCATGCTTATACTATATATATTATATATTATGCAAACATGCTTCGCATGTTCATTAATATGATGCGTATTTTATATATATATATGTGTATGTGCGCTAAACAAGATGAGACAATTAATTACAAACCCCTCAATTTTTTTTATATTAAGTCCTAAGCGTTCAAAGATATTTGGAATATCGAACGCGCTTTCAGCCTTAAACATGATAAAATTAATAGAGTATTAAATATTTAATATGAGTTTGTTGTGTCACCACAAGGTAAGTATTAAGTATTTAAGATGTTAATTTATCACATTTGATGCTTATAAAGAAAATTGAACAATATTGTTTTGTTATGTCACCACAAGGATGATATATTTCTTTTTTGAATATATGGAGTGCTAGGTTGGACTTAACTTGGATAATTTTGATTCGGATGTGCCACCACTTGATCAAAATAATCTAAGAGGCAAAAGAAAAGGACTTGCATAGTTGATGTAATTGATAAAAGTTGTCTACCTATTTATTTATTTATAGTTTGTAGTGTCACCACAAGGCTATATACATTTGAAATGGGATCCTTATTCTCACTAGCAGATCTTTAATTAGATTTTACCGAACTATATAAGTGAGGGTAATATAGTTTGAAGAAAATAGTGGGAGATACCAATTTAAAACAAGACCTAATTTATTTTGGTAATTAATAAAAGAATGTATGTTAAAATGTTGTTAAATACAAATTCATTTACAAAATTTTACAATGTCTTAATTACTATCACTGCGAAACATATTAGATGTTATTTAACTGGACCGTATTAAATGGATTGGTTAAGGAATTTGAGAATAGTTCTCATATTGAAAAGCTATCTTATGTCCTTATGTCGCTTATCCTGCAATGGTTGCGAGATAATGCCTCTCGAGAAGAGATTGCTACTTTTAGAAAGTGGCAAGATGATGCACAATTAATCAATGCATCATCATGCTCGCATCCACGAAAGTAACGAGCTTGATTAATCGACATGAAACTATGGATGATCTCTACTATATTCTGCACATCAAATAGTTGATGGTGAGGAAAGTGGGGTGATAGATATCGAGATATCTAAGGAGCTCTTCCGATCTAGAATGGCCAATGGCACTATAATACGCATAAAAAGTTCTTAACATAATCAATTTGATTGATCAATTAGACAACCGTTTTGTCATGGATGGAGAGTTGAGCCAAGATTTGACCTTGCACTCATTCCGGACTCCTTTCACAATTGTTGTGAATTTTTCATATGAACAAGCTAGATATCGACCTCATTGATTTGCTTAACATATTGAAAAATGTTGAGAGTCACTTTTCAACCAAGAAAGACCATGTCTTCTTGGTAGGGGCCAAAGGATCTTCCGAAAGAAGAACGATTCTAAGAAGGTAAATAGAAAGGCAAAAACAAAGGATAATAAGAACAAAAGCGATATGGATAGCAAATGAGTTTGCTTCCACTACAATAAGCACAGGCATTTGGAAAGAAAGCTGCAAGAATCATCTTGCAGAGAGGCTAACCAAAGAAGCTTAGTGAAGTTTGATTTACAAATATAAATTTGTTCATGATTTAAAATAAATTTTTCTTTAAATCAGGTTCTACTTGGGTATTGGATACTGACTTTGGTTATCATAAATATAGATTTATGAAGGGACCAAGCGAGTAGAAAAGCTAAACAAATATAAGTAATCCTATGTAAGGAAATGTAGCAAAGGTTGTCATATTAGCCATAAAACTTATAGTTTAGCAATGCCTACGGGCAAATCTATTAAGTCAATAAGTTGTTATTGTATTCCAGTTCTTGTTAAAAATAATTTCCATTTTATTGTTGGACAATGAAATCTTTGGTATTATAATTAAGAACAATTGTTGTTCTATTTATAATAATAATGTTTTGTATAGAACTGGAATATTAGTTAATAAATTTTGTATACTTGACTTACATGAAAATAATTTTGCATATTGAACAAATTAGTATAAGAAAAGGAGATGATCATTCAAAGAGTTGAATGTGTGTATTTGCTAAAATACAAGTGTGAATTATTTGAAAGGTTCAAAGAATTCAGAAGTGAAACAAATTGACAATGTATTAAGATTCTAACCGGTTGTGAATAAATCAATTAGAACAATTCTAATCTTATTTAAATAAATAAATTAAACAATTAATTTATTTAAATAAATAATATTTATTCTACAATAGGGATAAGCCTCCCTAGCGATCAACGACTTTTCAGATAATATAGATTTCAACATTAATCATAAAAGAACCTTTGAGTAAATAGTTACCGTACAATAGCATTCTTTTCAGCTGTGATAAGGAGTTAATGTGGAACTGAAGCTCTTTTCAGCTGCTATAGGTGTTCCATAGGGTACTATAGCATTCTTAATAGCAGAGCTATTTTGAGATTTAGCCCCTATCATAGTAAGAGTACTATTGCTTCTAGGTTAAAAATTTTGAACCCTTCCAACCCCAAACTTTCCCTCATATAATTTGGATAACCCAATAGCATATTGCAAATTGTATGGTTATGTACAATAACTCACATTGGATATCTCCTATAAGACCACCCACATAACAACCCTTAAGAAATGATTCTGGAAGACCATGAATCTTATTAGAAATTTGTTGAAATTTTGACTCATACTCAGCCACAGTACTAGTTTGCCTTAACTTGGTAAGTTGGGTGTTAGTGTAAGACCCCAACTTATTATTAATGAAATTTAATTTTCTCTATTTTGAAATATTAAGGGTTGATTTGATTAATGTGGATAGTTATGGATAAAATATGCAAATATTTTAAAATAAGCAAGTGGTTATAAAATATTCATTGTTGTCGGGAATATTCGTTTTGGTCGTGGAATATTCTTCTTTGTCGGGGAATATTAAATGCGACGAGCGCAATCTTTATTGGGCCCCATAACTTGAAAGCGATTGGATGAAGAAAAGCGACAAATATAAGTTGTTTAAAAATAACGGTACGTAGTTATTACTCGTTAATCTTGTTAAAATACTCGGTGGTTAAAACACGGTGGCACGGTATTGCACCAATTATTGATTCTTACGTGAAGGCACTACTCGATAATGGTTACGATAATTCTTTATTCAAGTATTTTATTGATTTAATAATTCTTTGGGTTGATATTTTATATTCTTTGTTGTTTCAATAATTGTCATTACACGGTATTTTTTCATTATCGAAGCAATAATTCATATTATCTGAATAATATTATTAGATAACATTATTGGCAATGTCTAGAAAGTTACATCAAGGAGAGGTTTGGTCACCTAATTGCGCTATGAAGTGAAGAAATTCTTATTGGAAAGCCCCCTTCTTCTCTGGAACTACAGGTTGTCGATATTGTGATTACGTAATATTATTTGTGAATAATTAATTATTGATTCATATGATGAGAAAAATATTGATTTTATATGGATATAGATGGAGAAAATTTTTAATGTGACAATTGTTAAAAATTAATATTTTATCTTTTACGATAAAATAATTCATTTAAATATATTATTTTAATAATATATTAACGGTGATATTTTTATAATGAATGTGGGATATATGAGTATATGAGGAGGAAGAGTATTTTGTGGCATTAAATGTTTAACACATTTTGTGTGTTGGTGGACACAATTATTGACTTTGAATTTGATTATAAATTGTAAAATCGTCTGCTTATGGATTTGATTCCAATTTACATTTGGAATTTGGAAAAACTTTCTTACGCAAAGTTGTAGAAATTGAATTTCCTATAAAAATCGCGAGATTCAATTTTCTGGCAAAATGGCTATTTATTATTAATTATTGAAGTTCGAAGTTCCAAATAATTGATTTTGGAAGTTTTAATTAACAAAACGTTTTTTGTTTGGTTAGCCTCATTAAACACATGCAAGTTGCTTTGAATTCAGATGGTTCTAGGTGCGTAGACAAATTTGTATATATATATTATTATTATATTAAATTTTTTACTTTGGTGTTCTAAGCGTTTTCCTATAAATAGGGTCTTGGGTTAGAATTGAAAATCACACCGTAAGCCCCAAAATAGGTATACATCACCCATTACGAGTTGTCAATACATGATGCGAAAACAACTACAACTTTATTATTACAACAATAAAAGCTGTGAGTTTGAATACAAATATTATCTTACAGACAATATCTATACTCAAATAAATCCTCATCACATTTATTGATACATTATTTTACAAAAATGGTGAGGACTACTAAACAATTCTTTCTAAAACCTTCATTCCATACCCCAGAGCTAAATACTTTCGCTATATTCTAGCCTCCACGAGAAGAAAAATGGAACAAAAAATGAAAAGGGTGAGCTCAACTAGCCCGATAAAAAATATTATGACTAAGATAATATACAACAAATTATCGTTAGTCTTCAACGGGAAAAATCTAATAGAATACAATAGACAACAAATTTTAAATCAATATTACATGGCGGAAAAATAATAATTCATTAGAAGAGTTAAGTAGAGAATGCAAACTACTATCTTCTATGTATGAATTTAAAAGTTCATCGTCTATCTTTTATCCTTGTAACATCAATCGATATATATCTGGGAATCAAATATTCATCTTTTACTTTCTGAGGCCGAAAGATATTCATCGATTAATTAATGTTCATCTAAACACTGTTCATCTTTTACTTTTCTGACGAAGATATTCTTGAAAATCATTCATCTTTTGCACTTCTGGGGCCAAAGATATTCAATAATATCATCATTTAAGGTAGGATGATGAAAAATATTTTAAAAAAGCGAATCCGGTGAAACAAAATGACAAGGATTAAGGATTAAGGATTAGTACTTTTTTTATCCATGTTCAAAATACCTCAAAAATAATCATAGTGGTGTAAAATTCAAGAATGATCAAAACATGGATCTGATCAAAGCTAGTATCCGAATAGATATTTTGGACAAAAGAAGAAATTTTATTTTTAAATTTTAGTTTTATCGTGAATAATAGTCTTGGTATCGTGAATAGTAACTCAAACACCAAAAGATAGAAATTTCCCAAAAAAAACATCTTCACGCTTCATGAATAGTACTTTCGTGAATAGTAACTTCGTGAATAGTAACTCATGAATAGTAACTTCGTGAATAGTAACTCATGAATAAACTAGTAACCTCAAGTAACCCGGAGCATGAAAAAGTTCCAAATTTGATAAAAAGTTCCAACCAATATTTGACATAATGATATTGAAGAAATAATATCATTTGAGAAAAAAATAACATCCACTTACCTCGAAAGATTAGTACTTACAATTTGGAATCTAGGGTATAGTCTTTGAAGGAACTTGCCTTGTCTAACAATACTCAAAGTATACTCACAAGAATACGCTCAATATATCGAGAGAAAAATAGAGAAAACTTGGGTTTACGGTGTGTTTTTCAATTCTAACCTAAGCACCTATTTATAGGAAAATCTTTAGAACACCAAAAAAGAAAAAATTGAATATAATATTAATATATTTTCACATTTTCTTTAGCCCACCTTAGACAACTGATCTCAGCCCATTTGAATCACATGTGAGGCCAACTTAGTTGCAAAAAACGTTTTTCTCAAAATAATTAACTAAAACTCCCAAAAATTAATTATTTGAACTTGAACTTCAATAATTCATAATAAATAGCCCTTTTATCAGAAAATTCAAATCTCGCGAGTTTTTTATAGGAAATTCAATTCTCTACAACTTTGAGAAGAAAGTTTTTCCAAATTCCAAACAGAAATTGGCCAAAATCCACAAGCGAGGCGATTTTACAGTTATAAATCAAATTTGATCGATAATTGTGTCCACCACACACAAAACATGTGTTAAACATTTAATGCCACAAAAATACTCTTCCTCCTCATATACTCATATATCCCACATTCATTGTAAAAAAAATATCATCGTTAATATATTATTAAAATAATATATTTAAATGAATTATTTTATCGAAAAAAGATAAAATATTAATTTTCAACAATTGTCACATTAAAATTTTCTCCATCTATATCCTCATAAAATCAATATTTTCCTCATCATATAAATCAATAATTAATTATTCATAAATAATATTACGAGAATCACATTATTGACAACGAGGCGGTTCCGGGATAGAGGGGCTTTCGATAAGGATCTCTCCTTCTTGGCGGCGCTGATTAGATGACCAAACCTCTCCTTAGAGCGAACTTTCTAGACATTGTCAATAATGTTATCTAATAATATTATTGGATAATATGAATTATTGCTCGATAATGGAAAATACTTGTGTAATGACAATTATTGAAACAACAATATATAAAAAAATGTCAACGTAGCAATTATTGAATCGATAAAATAAAATCTTTGAGCGATAATTCATGTAACCATTATTGAGTAGTGCCTTGATAATTGGTGCAATCTGATAATTGTCTTTGTGTGCGACAACGCGTATTCTTGTGTTTTAACCAAGGTATTCCAACGATGTTAGCTTGGTAACAACTACTGTAGTTATTTTAAACAACTTATATTTGTCGTTTTCTTCATCCAATCGCTTTTTCGTTTATGGGGCCCACACATGGGCTGCTTGCGTCGTCAATACGAATATTCCCAAACTGCGGTCTGAATATTCCACGACCAAACGAATATTCTCCAACAATGATGAATATTTTATAACCACTTGCTTATTTTGAAATATTTGCGTATTTTACCCCTAACTATCCACATTAATCAAATCGACCCTTACTTATTTCAAAATAATAAATAGAAAATTAAATTTCATTAATAATAAGTTGGGGTCTTCTGACCTCCCTCCTTATGAAATTTAGTCCTCGAAATTGTCGTCGTGATACACAGTGTTTTGAAAAGGTGAGGATACCTCGCTTTCATTTAGTTTCCATTTCCGGTCATTTCCTCTATAGCATGATTCCTCCACAAAACTTTAACTTGTGGTATGACCTTTCTTGGCGTGGGACATGCTCCTTCTATCCAAGATCTTGGCGGTACCTCCTCATACGTTAAGTCTTGGCTATCTCGTCCGGTTCTAACTTCTATAACGTGGTTGGTCTTTTTCACATATTCTGAAATGCGATATATGAAACACATTATGAACACGAGACATACTTTCGGTAACTAGCGAGTCTATAGGCTACATTTCTACTCGGTCGAGAATTTGAAATGGACCCGATAAATCGTGGATTGAGCTTTCCTCTCTTCCCAAATCTTGTAACTCCCTTCCATGGAGCAACTTCATGACAATACATGATCCCCACACTAAATTCCACGTCCTTTCGATGAAGATCCGCATAACTCTTTTATCGATCTTGTGCTTTGGTTTATATCGTTGTCGAATCATTTGGATCTTTTTAAAGTAAATACGTACTTACCTTCGGGTCCCAACGGTGTTGCTTCACCCACCTCGTCCCAACATCTTTGGAAGCGACACTTTCGCCCGTATAATGCTTTCAAATGGAGCCACACTATACTTGCACGATAAGCTGTTGTTGTAGGAGAATTCCACCATGGTAAATACTTATCCCAACGCCCTTGAAGTCTAGGACACGAGTCTTAATAAATCTTCAAGAGTTTGAATAGTCCTTTACGATTGTCCGTCCGGTTTGAGGATGGTATCTTAACTGAGATAAATAAATCCGTGCCCATAGCTTTTTGCAAGCTAACCCAAAATCTTGAAGTGAATCTTGGGTCACGATCCAAAAACTATGGATCTGGGCATGCCATACAACCTCACAATCTCATTCACGTACATACTAGCAAGGCGTTCAGTGAATAAGTCTCCGTGTCGGCAAGAAATGAAGCGAGACTTGGTTAATCTATCAACAATAACCCAAATAGCATTGATGCCTTGAGAAACCGTAGTAGGAAGACCCGTAACGAAATCCATGGTAATGTGTTCCCACTTCCATTTCGGAATCTCAAGTGGTTACTGACGGACCCTTAGGTACCGGATGCTCGCCTTTTACGTTGACAAGTTAAACACATTGAGATAAACTTTGCAATCTCTCTCTTCATATTGTTCCACCAAAATGTATGTGAAGATCACGATACATTTTAGTACTTCGAGGATGGATTGCAAATGGTGTATTGTGTGCCTCCATCATAATCTTGTACTTCAAATCAGTCGTTAGGAACACAAAGTCTAGAGTGGACTCGAAGTATTCCTTCTTCATCAATTCTAAGCTTAGGAATAGCTCCTTCTTGTACTTTCTTCTTCATACGCATCGACTCAAGATTGGTGGCTTGAAGCGACCTTAACTTTTTCTATTAAAGTTGGCTCTGTCGTATATACTTGACATCATCGCACTCGTTCCGCGCATATGATCTTCTACTCAATGCGTCGTCGGCTACCACGTTAAGCTTTTCGGGATGGTATTGAATAGTGTGGTCGTAGTCTTTCAATAGCTCGAGCCAGCGTCATTGCCGCGTGTTGAGTTCTTTTTGAGTGAAGAAATATTTAAGGCTTTTATGGTGCGAATATATCTCCACTTTCTCCCCGTATAGATAGTGCCTCCATATCTTTAAGCGGCAAATTGCTTGCTTGCTGACTCTAGATCATGAGTAGGATAATTCCTCTCATACTCTTTTAAGTTGTCATGAGGCATAGGCTATGACTTTCCCACGTTGCATGAGAACACATCCTAACCCTTTGCACGAAGCATCGGCGTAGATAACAAATCCATCCAGACGGATGGTATTGTTAGAAACAGTCTTAGAAATAAGTCTCCTCTTAAGCTCTTGGAAACTCTTCTCGCATTCTTCGCTCCAAATGAATTTTGTATCCTTAGGAGTTAAATGGGTTAATGGAGTAGCGATTAGAAAACCCTTCCCACGAATCTCAGATAATAACCGGTTAAGCCCAAAAACTACGTGCTTGATCCATGACTTGGTTGCTCCCAACTTTGTATTGCTTCAATCTTGGCCGGATCAGCGGATACTCCATGTTTTGACACCACGTGCCCAAGGAATGCTACTTCCTCGAAGCGAACTCGCATTTCTTCAATTTGGCATATAGTTTGTTTTCACGAAGCCTTTGGAGTACCGACTTCAAATGGTGCTCATGATCTTCACGACTTTTGGAATATATGAGGATGTCATCAATAAAAACAACAACAATGATCCAAATATTCCTTGAATACTCGGTTCATCATATCCATGAAAGCCGCGAGAGCATTAGTCGATCAAGAAAGACATGACTAAGAATTCATAATGCCCGTCTGCCAGGGAGTTAAAAAAGCGGTCTTTGGAATATCCTCGATTCTAATCTTGGTGATGATATCGAGCGAAGATCGATTTTGAAAAGAATTGTGCCCCTTACAATTGGTCAAACAAGTCATCAATCTGAGGTAGAGGATACCTATTCTTGATGGTGACATGGTTCGATTCCGATAGTCGATACAAAAGTCGCATACTCCGTCTTTCTTCTTTACTGAATAAAGCAGGAGCACCCCGAGGAGATGTCTTGGGGCCAGAATGAAACCGATGTCCAACAATTCACTGTAGTTGGACCTTTAACTCTGAAGTTCAATAGGAGCCATTCGATATGGGGTTTTAGAAATGGGCTTTGTGCGGGTTCAAGATCAATAAAGAATTCAACTTCACGTTACGGGGTGAGGCCAGGAAGTTCTTGAAATCGTCGGAAAAATCGATAACAACGGGAATATTATTCAAATTTGGCGTGTCTTTATTCAAATCCATAACATGGGCTAAGAAAGCTTGACATCCGTTTTTCAATAAGCGAATAGCTTTATGATTAGATATGATAGTGATTGATTTTAATGGTTTAGTTGCTTGAATTAAATACAACGGGTTGGTTAGGAATATGAAAACTAACACCTTACGAAAACAATCAATTTTGGCATGATGAGTAGTTAACCAATCAATCCTAAAATCACATCAAAAGCAAGTATCTTTAAAGAGATAAAATTGACGGTAAGGTAATGGTGCCACTTGAATCAAACAAGATTTATAAGCGATTGGATGTGATGAAAGTTTCTCTAGCGGAGTTTCCACAGATAGGTCAAAGTCTAATTTCTCGGAATCAGTTTAAGCGTTGAGCACAAGCGGGAGAGATAAATGAATGGGTATACCGGTATCAAGTAAGGTATAAACTTAGCGAGAATTTATAAATAGCTTACCGTGATCACCTCGTTTGGGTTCCTCGCATTATGACCGATCCTCACAACAAACGCTCTTCCGGAATCGTTGACTTTGACTTTTACGGGACGATCTTTTGAGTCACCGTCCCCATTGAACTAGGTTTACGCTCTTTTGTCTGATCTCGGCGATATGTCCTTCCTTTCCACAATTATAGCATACCTTGAGCTGTTGTGGGCGGTTTGGTGATATGTCCCTCTTTTCGCATTTATTATAGCATATAATGGGTGGTGGTTCTCCTCCACTTAGAACCCGATTCTTTGTAAACCTTTGTCGTCTTCACATAGTCGTTGTTAAATCTCCTCTTTTAAAATCTCCTCTGACTCGCTTCTTCTATTTTCATGGCCATGATTACCACCGAGTGGTTACCATTTTGTCCGTCTGTTTCTTTCTCCTCATTTGGTTATCATTATTTTGTTGTTGCTATTATCTACGATGCGATCCACGGTTATGGTCCCTCGGTTGGCCAGTACTCGTTATCTCGCTCTAATAATTGAGCCACATTTTACAACATCTGAATAGAGAAAAAGTTTATGAGAAATGAGATCTTGGCGTATCTTAGGGTTTGAACCTCTAAGAAACATCCGCGTCATCGTTCGTTCCTCATTCTCCACCAAATGAGGTGCAAACTGGATAACTCTGCAAACTTTGCCTCGTCTTTGAGACACCGTCATGTTGTTTTGCTCTAATCGATGAACTCCACTTCCTTCGTATAATGAACACTTTCGGGAAAGTATTTGTCATTAAATAGTTCTGAAACGTCTCCCAAGACATCTTGAGTGCGTGCGGTGGATGGAGTGCGCTTCCTGAGACTCCCACCGATGAGTGCGCTGCTTCATGCCGGAACATAAAGGTGGCGAATGGAACCTTCTGTTCCTCCGTGCATCCCAAGACATCGAATATCTTGGTAATTTGCTTGACCCATGTTTCCACCGTGATCGGATCGGCTTTCCCTTAAATTACGGTGGTCCCGACTCTTTGAAGCTTGGGCGTGTGACAACCCGTGAATTATTATCATTTCCTCACATATTTTGAACACGAGTCTCCTCGTGCGATTTTGCATGAGCTATGAAAAAGCTTCTAAACATCCCTCGTTCATCATCTACGCTTTCGGTGGTGTTGTTCACGGGAGGAACATTGCCCGACTTGTTGCGTTCTCTCCTCGTTGGTGAGTCTGAGCGTCTCCACGGTCTCATTTCCATTGTTAATATTCTCGATCGACATTCTCAAATCTTGTCGTAAAACAAGGGTTAATTAAGAAATCATATATCACATAATATCCTTATATCTTGACCAACTAAAAAAAAAGCTTAGGTAGGACACCTTTAGCGAAGGATTTACTCGTCTCTCCCTCTAGTTACTATTCCCGATCTCATGGAGATCATATCCTAACTACGATACCAATGTGGCGCCCCCAAAATAGGTATACATCACCCATTACGAGTTGTCGATCGTGATGCGAAAACAACTACAACTTTATTATTACAACGATAAAAGCTGTGAGTTTGAATACAAATATTATCTTACAGCAATATCTATACTCAAATAAATCCTCATCACATTTATTGATACATTATTTTACAAAATGGTGAGGACTACTAAACAATTCTTTCTAAAACCTTCATTCCATACCCCCAGGCTACGTACTTTTCGCTATATTCTAGCCTCACGAGAAGAAAAAAATGGAACAAAAAGGAAAAGGGTGAGCTCAACTAGCCCGATAAAGAATATTATGACTAAGATAATATCTGACAAAATTATCGTTAGTCTTCACGGGAGGAAAAATCTAATAGAATCTGATAGATGACAAATTTTAAATCAATATTACATGGTGAAAATAATAATTCATTAGAAGAGTTAAGTAGAGAATGCAAACTACTATCTTACATGTATGAATTTAAAAGTTCATCGTCTATCTTTTATCCACATAACATCAATCGATATATATCTGGAATCAAATATTCATCTTTGCTACTGAGGCGAAAGATATTCATCGATTAGTCATGTTCATCTAAACACTGTTCATCTTTGCTTTCTGACGAAAGATATTCTTGAAATCATTCATCTTTGCTACTACGGGCCAAAAGATATTCAATAATATCATCATTTAAGGCGAGGATGATGAAAAATATTTTAAAAAAGCGAATCCGATGAAACAAAATGACAAGGATTAAGGATTAAGGATTAAGTACTTTGTTTTATCCATGTTCAAAAAATACCTCAAAAATAATCATAGTGGTGTAAAATTCGAGAATGATCAAAACATGGATCTGATCAAAGCTAGTATCCGAATAGATATTTTGGACAAAAAGAAGAAATTTTATTTTTAGATTGAATAGTCTTGATATCGTGAATAGTCTTAGTATATCGTGAATAGTAACTCAGACACCAAAAGATAGAAATTTCCCAAAAAAAATCATCTTCACACTTCATAGTATAGTAATAGTAACTGTGAAATAGTAACTCGTGAATAGTAACTTTCATGAATAGTAACTCGTGAATAGTAACTCATGAATAGTAACCCCGAAATGAAAAAGTTCCAAATTTGATAAAAAGTTCCAACCAATATTTCAGCATAATGATATTGAAGAAATAATATCATTTGAGAAGAAAATAACATCCACTTACCTCGAAAGATTAGTACTTACAAGTTTGGAATCTGGGTATAGTCTTTGAAGGAACTTACGCTTGTCTAACAATACTCAAAGTATACTCACAAGAATACGCTCAATATATCGAGAGAAAATAGAGAGAAACTTGAGTTTACGGTGTGTTTTCAATTCTAACCTAAGCACCTATTTATAGGAAAATGCTTAGAACACCAAAGCGAAAAAATTGAATATAATATTAATATATTTTTCACATTTTCTTTAGCCCATAGACAACTGATCTCAGCCCATTTGAATCACATGTGAGGCCAACTTAGTTAAAAAAAACGTTTTCTCAAAATAATTAACTAAAACTCCCAAAAATTAATTATTTGAACTTGAACTTCAATAATTCATAATAAATAGCCCTTTTATCAGAAAATTCAAATCTCGCGAGTTTTTATAGGAAATTCAATTCTCTACAACTTTGCGGAAGAAAGTTTTTCAAATTCCAAACAAAATTGGCCAAAAATCCACAAGCGGGCGATTTTACAGGTATAATCAAATTTGATCGATAATTGTGTCCACCAACACACAAAACATGTTTAAACATTTAATGCCACAAAAATACTCTTCCTCCTCATATACTCATATATCCCACATTCATTGTAAAAATATCATCGTTAATATATTATTAAAATAATATATTTAAATGAATTATTTTATCGAAAAAAGATAAAATATTAATTTTCAACAATTGTCACATTAAAATTTTCTCCATCTATATCCTCATAAAATCAATATTTTCCTCATCATATAAATCAATAATTAATTATTCATAAATAATATTACGAGAATCACATTATTGATGACGGAGGCGGTTCAGGGATAGAGGGGCTTTCGATAAGGATCTCTCTTCTTGGCGCGCAATTGATTAGATGACCAAACCTCTCCTTAGGACGAAACTTTCTAGACATTGTCAATAATGTTATCTTATAATATTATTAGGATAATATGAATTATTGCTCGATAATGAAAAATACGGTGTAAATGACAATTATTGAAACAACAATGATATAAAATATCAACGTAGCATTATTGAATCGATAAAATAAAATCTTTGAGCGATAATTCTTTGTAACCATTATTGAGTAGTGCCTTCAATAATTGGTGCAAATCTGAGTATCTTCTTTGTGCGACAACGCGTATTATTCTGTTTTTAACCACCGGGTATTCAACGATTATTTAATTGATAACAACTTCTGTAATTATTTTAAACAACTTATATTTATGCGTTTCTTCATCCGATCGCTTTCAGTTATGGGGCCCACATGGGTTTGCATGGTCGTCGTCTAATATATTCTGAAGCGATCGAATATTCTCACAAACAATGAATATTTTATAACCACTTGCTTATTTTGAAATATTTATATTACCCTAACTATCCACATTAATCAAATCGAATATTTTCAAAATAATAACATTAATAATAAGTTGGGTCTTTTTTTGAAATATTTGTTTTTATCAAATATTTATTCGTATTTTTACCCTAACTATCCACATTAATCAAAATGACCCTTACTATTTTCAAAAATAATAAATAGAAAATTAAATTTCATTAATAATAAGTTGGGGTCTTTAAAATATTATACATAGAAGATAGTAGTTTGCATTCTCTACTTAACTCTTCTAATGAATTATTATTTCCATTGCGAATATTGATTTAAAACTTGTTGTCTATTGTATTCTATTAGATTTTTCCTGTTGAAGACTAATGATAATTTGTTGTATATTATCTTAGTCATAATATTCTTTATCGGGCTAGTTGAGCTCACCCTTTTCCTTTTTGTTCCATTTTTCTTCTCGTGGAGGCGAGAATATAAGCGAGTACGCAGTCTGAGTATGGAATGAAGGTTCTAGAGAGAGTTGTATAGTAGTCCTCACCATTTTTGTAAAATAATGTATCAATAAATGTGATGAGGATTTATTTGAGTATAGATATTGTCTAGAAGATAATATTTGTATTCAAACTCACAATTTTACTGTTGTAATAATAAAGTTGTAGTTATTTCTGTACCATGTATTGACAACTCAGAATGGGTGATGTATACCTATTTTGGGGGCGTCACAATTGCAATATTTACAATGTCTAGAAGTTCTGCTAAGGAGAGGTTTGGTCACCTAATTGCGCGCAAATAGGGAGAAATCCTTATTGGAAAGCCCCCTCTTTCCTGGGAACGACCTGGTTGTTAAATATTATGTGTTATAATATTAATGATGAATAAGTTCGTGTTGATTAAAGATGAATTTGATGGTTCCATTGTGTTGGGATTATTAGTGTTAGTGGAAATCGACATTTATTCCAATAGTAATTGATGTCTGGAAGTTATATTGACCAACCGGGTAATTAATCGGGTAAATGAGTAATTAATTGCTATTAATTGACATGCTATTAACTATTTGTTCACATGTGTGTACGATTGAATCACATTCTTATACTATTAGGGGAGTTGGTGCAAGATTGATAATACTTGCATGATTAAATTAAAGATGGAGGTATAGATGGAGGTTCTATACCGTAATTCGTATTTTCACATGATTATAACTATTGAATCACATGATTGGACTATTGATTCACATTATTTACTATTAGGGGAGGTGGTGCAAGTTTGATAATACTTGCAGGACTAAATTAAAAATGAAAGAAAAGTTGGAGGTATTGTACTGTAATATTCTGAGCCCCAAAATGTGCAATTATCGAAACTATATTTTTCTATAAATAGAAGCTCATTTCTTCATTATTCTTCACCAATTCACTCAAGCTATAGAGAATTTATTATAGAGAGAAATTATAGAGAGAAAGAAGAAGAGAAGTATGCTACCTCTCTATTCCAGTATCCAGCTTTATTCTAAGGTATGGGGTATTATTTCTTTCGTATTCATGAAGAGAACTTCTGTTATTCCATTCTTTATTATTATGTTGGAATAACCTGTATATGCGAAGTACCGCATACATGGTGAAATTCTTCTGTTATTCCATTCCTTATTATTATGTTGGAATAACCTGTATATGCAAAGTACCGCATACATGGTGAAATTCTTCTATTATTCCATTCTTTACTATTCTATCAGAATATCTTGTCTGTGCATTTTACGCCGGACCTGGTTCGATTATTTATTATCCTGTCAGAATATCCTGTCTATGCGTTTACGCCGGACATGGTTCCATTATTTATTATTCTGTCGGAATATCCTGTCTGTGCGTTTACGCCGGACCTGGTTCCATCATTTATTATTCTGTTGGGAATAACTTATCTGTGCAGTCTATCGCACGCATGGTGAATCCTTCTGTTATTCCATTCTTTATTATTCTGTTGGAATAACCTGTCTATATGGATTACCATATGCATGGTGAATGATCCTTCGTATTTTCACATTATTATACCTATTGATTTACATGATTGAACTATTGATTCACATTATTTACTATTAGGGGTGGTGGTGCAAGTTTGATAATACGTGCAGGACTAAATTAAAAATAAAAGAAAAGTTAGAGGTATTGTACGGTAATTTTTTGAACCCCAAAACGTGCAATTATCGAAACTATATTTTTCTATAAATAGAAGATCATTCTTCCTTCATTTCTCACCAATTCACCTAAGCTATAGAGCATTTATTATAGAGAGAAATTATTGAGAAAAAGAAGAAGAGAAGTCTACTACATTTCTATTCCAGTATCCAGCTTTATTCTAAGGTAAGGGGTATTATTTCTTTTGTATTCATGAAGAGAACTTCATTATTCCATTCTTTATTATTCGCATTGGAATAACTCAGATATCTGTGCTACCCTATGCTTGGTGAAATTCTTACATTATTTCATTCTTTATTATTCTCATTTGGAATATCCTCATACACATGCATTTTACGCCGCACCTAGTTCTCTTTATTATTATTCTTGGAACATCCTCGCTTGTCGTAATTTTGCACGACTTCGGTTCCGTTATTTAGTATTCGTTGGAATAACTTTATACATGCGCGGGCACCGCATCCATAGTGATTTCTTGTTATTCCATTCTTTATTATTCTGTTGGAACATCCTGTCGGTCTTAATTTCACTTTGACACGGTTCCGTTATTTATTATTCTGTTGGAATAACCTATCTATGCGAAGTACCGCATGCATGGTGATTTCTTTTGTTATTCCATTCTTTATTATACTTAGTTGGTTAAAGTTTTGACTTCTATACTCCATGAAATTAGTGGAATATCCTTGATATTTACGCTTCATCCAGTATCTTTTCATGAAAATATTCTTCTGAGCATTCTTGAATTTTACTCTACAAAGAAGTATCATGTTGACAATTTGGATTTATTAGTTCCTGAATAAATTAATTCTTCAACTTATTTTATTGAATTCTTATATCATTGTCATCATCCTCATGTTTATATTTTCTTTGAAAGTCATCTGTGGCCTATAGTGCATGGATGGACTTGGTATGATTATGACCAGGGATTATTCGGTGTAATCATGACCGTAATGTTACAAATGATGTGGTAAAAGTCCTCATTGGCCCGTAGTGCATTGATGGACAGTTGTTGGCATGATCATGACCATTGATGAATACACGAATATCCTTGGCCCGTAGAGTGTATTGGATAATTTGTGGTCGTGACCCTAATGAATATCCTCGTCGTAGAAAGGGGATGATGTGGATTATTTATTGTCGAGTCTCAAATGATAAAAAGTGATGAAAAACCTTTTAAAATCATAAAAGATAGTAGATTTTATTCTCTACTTGACTCTTTTAATGGATTGCTTGTTCCGCTGCAGTTAAACTTAATGTCTATTGTATTTTATCAGTTTAACATTGTTGAAGGCTAATGATATTTATTCTGCATTATCTTAGTCATAATATTTCATACTGGCTAGTTGAGCTCACCCTTTCTTTCACTATTCTCTTCAGAAAATGAGAACGTAGCCGGGACTAGTCGGGGAACGGAGTGACGGTCCGAGATGGTGTCTTAGTAGTCCTCACTATTCCTTAAAATAGTGTGATAATAAATGTAATGAGGACTTATTCTGAGAGTGGATATTGTCTAGAAGACAATATTTGTATTAAAACTCACAGTTCTTGTTGTATATTTAAGATTGTATTTATATTCTGTACCATGTATTTGGCGACTCAGAATAGGTGATGTATACCTATTTTGGGGCGTCACATAACCTGTATATGCAAAGTACCGCATACATGGTGAAATTCTTCTATTATTCCATTCTTTACTATTCTGTCGGATTATCCTGTCTGTGCGTTTTACGCCGGATCTGGTACGATTATTTATTATTCACGTTAATATCCCATGCGCATGCGTTCTGCCGGACTGGGTTCCATTATTTATTATTATGTCAGAATATCCTGTTTGTGCGTTTACGCCGGACTTGGTTCCATCATTTGTTATTCTGTTGGGAATAACATGTCTGTGCAGTCTATCGCACGCATGGTGAATCCTTCTGTTATTCCATTCTTTATTATTATGTTGGAATAACCTGTCTATATGGATTACCACATGCATGGTGAATGATCCTTTGTATTCATTCCTTATTAAATTGTGGAAATGATCTGTATACGTGGATTACCGCATGGCGGGTGAAAATCCATTTGCAGTTTCATATATTCTTTATTATACTCAGTTGGTTAAAGTTTTGACTTCTATACTCCATGAAATTAGTGGAATATCCTTGATATTTGTGCTTCATCCAGTATCTTTTCATGGAAATATTCTTCTGAGCAATCTTGAATTTTACTCTACAAAAAAGTATCATGTTGATAATTTGGACATTATTGAGTTTAGTATAAAATAACTTATGAATATTTAAAATTTATTCTTGAACTTATTTTATTGAATTATTATGTCATTGTCATGATGAGTTATGTTGGTTATTACGTGAAAACATTAAAGTTTCTTAGAAATCGCAAGGGGTTAAAAATCAGATTTTGGTGAAAATGAAACATGAAATTCAATTGACCATATCTCATATTATATTTCCAATTTTTGAGTGTGGTCAAGTTCTAGAGTTAGATCTATGAGTTTTCTAACTTATCCAAGAGGAATCACTAGAAAAGGTGTTGTAGATTTTCGTGTGGACTGATTTTAGCGAAGGAGTCAAAAATAGCCAATTTCGAAAAAACTACTGCCAAGATTTTTAAAAGGGCATTTTCGGCCACTTAATTTGTGAGAAAATTTTGGCCTTTTGGGATATGAAAATATATGGTATAATGTACCTCCTGTCCAAAAATGAGCTCATTCCGACTTAAAATGAGTAAGTTGTGACAATTTCAATATTTAGGTTTTTCCGACGAAAAACGCTATAACCGGAGTTCTATAACTCCGATGACCATGAGATCATATCCCTAAGCTCTGATACCAACTGTGACGCCCCCAAAATAGGTATACATCACCCATCTTGAGTCGCCAAATACATCGTACAAAAATATAAAATACAACTTAATAATATAACTGTCGTGTACAATACGACAAAACATAAGCTGGGAGTTTTGATACGTATATTGTCGTCTAAACAATATCCACACCCAATGGAGTCCTCATTATATTTATTGTCACACTATTTAACAGAATAGTGAGGACTACTAATGCTATCATCTGGACCGTCACTCCATTCCCCGACTCATCCCAAATATATTCTCATTTCCTCAAGAGAATAAAGGAAAGAAAGGGTGAGCTCAACTAACCCAAAGAAGAAATATTATCACTAAGATAATGCGAGAATAAATTATCATTAGTCTTCAACAAAGTTAAACCGATAAAATACAATAGACATCAAGTTTAACTGCATCGCGGAACATGCAATCCATTAAAAGAGTCAAGTAGAGAATAAAATCTACTATCTTTTATGATTTAAAAAGTTTTCATCACTTTTATCGCTGAGACTCAGCTTAATAAATAATCCACATCATCAAATCATCCCTGCACTACAGGCTAAGGATATTATTTAGTATCACGACCACGAATTATCCATGCACTCACGCCAAAGATAATCGTGTTTTCATCAACTATCTCCGATCATGCCATAAAACAATTCATCTTTGCTCCCTCGTCAAGAGAATCCATAGCCATAATCATACCAAAAATTGTCCATCAATGTACTACGGGCCAATGAGGACTTTTTCCACATCATTTGTAACATTATGGTCATGATTATACCGAATAATCCCTGGTCATAATCATACCAAGTTCATCTATGCACTACAGGCCACAAATGACTTTCAACAAAATATAAATATGAGGATGATGACAATGATATAAGAATTCAATAAAACAAGTTCAAGAATTAAATTATCCAGAACTAATAACGTCCCAAATTGTCAACATGATACTTCTTTGTAGAGTAAAATTTAAGAATGCTCAGAAGAATATTTCCATGAAAAGATACTGGATGAAGGGCAAATATCAAGGATATTCCACTAATTTCATGGAGTATAGAAGTCAAAACTTTAACCAACTTAATATAATAAAGAATGGAATAACAAAAGAAATCACCACGCATGCAGATTTCAGATGTATAAAAGTTATTCCAATAGAATAATAAATAACGAACCAAGTCAAAGCGAAAAACGCACCGGCGTGATATTCCACAGAATAATAAAGAATGGAATAACAATAGAAATCACCACGCATGCGGTAGATTGCATGTAAAAGTTATTCCAATGTAATAATAAATAATGGAACCGGTGTCGTGAAAATTCGCACCGCATGTGATGTTCCAACATAATAATAAAGACTAATAATAAATAATGGAACCAGTCCGCCATAAAAACGCATACGCATAAGATATTTAGATGTATTATTAAATGCGAAATAATAAGTAATGGAACCAGTGTCCAAGCGTAAAACACACGATAGGATATTATTCACGTAATAATAAATACGGAATAATAAATAATGGAACCGTGTCCAGGCGTAACGCATGCATGGGATATTCCGGCGTAAGAGTAAAGAATGAAATAATAGAAGAATTTCACCATGTATGCGGTGATTCAGATAGATAAAGTTATTCCAATATAATAATAAGGAATGGAATAATAGAAGAATTTCACCAAGTATAGGGTAGCCCGTCAGATACAGTTATTCCAATGTAATAATAAAGATGGAATAATGTGTTCTCTTCATGAATACAAAGAATAATACCCTTTACGAATACAACAAATAATATCCCTTACCGTATAAAGAAGAACTGAATATAGAAGTAGTGAAGTAGCAGAATACTTTTCTTCTTTCTCTCTATAGTTTCTCTCTTTAGAGTTTCAATAAATTCGTAAGAAAATAATGATGGAATGAGCTTCTATTTATAGAAGAATGGACTGCATAGTAACTAATTCATGAACGGTCCAGATTGATTTACTTTAATCGGACGGTCCATATTTAAAGCAAAATCTTTTAAATAAAATAAAATATATTCTATTTATAATCTAATAAAACGAATAAATTTTTAAAAAGATTTTACTATGCAAACACTATGCAGGCACTATGCAAACACTATGCATAATAAAATATAATACAATCTAATTATTGTCTAATAAAATGTATAACTTTATAAAAGTATTCGCTTTATATAAAAAAGATTTTACTATTAAATTAATAAAATGAGTAACTTTATAAAAATATTTTGTTTTAAATAAAGTTTTTCTCGCTTTTATTACGTTAATAATACTGAATAAAACAAAACTTCGTCATCATATAAAATATCAACAATAATTGAATCAAACTATATGATTTCTCACATAAGCATTAATAATCAATACCGTGTGTCTACTACGCAACTAACGCCAGACATCGCATTTCTTTACTACCGAGTAGTTCAACAAAGATCAACGGTAAAACTTCCGCCGTTATTTTCATAAAAATATTTTTGTCATTTTCAATCCGATAATAATTACATTGTAGGGTCCACTAATGATTGTCTTGCCGTCGTCATTTAATATTCCTATTAAAACGAATATTCCCACCAATCGAATATAATATAACAACTTGTATACTTTGCAAAATTTATAAATATTACCCACAACTATCACATTATATTAAATTCACACCATAATATTCAAAAAAATATTTCGAGAAAAATTAAATCTTTATTCATAAAATTTGGGATGTCATAATCTCCCCTCCTTATGAAATTTCACCCTCGAAATTTACGTACGTACCTGGTACGTCGAACAGATGAGGACACTTCATCAGATTCTAACTCTTGAGGTATAACTTTTGAGCGTAGAATATATTCTAGGATTTTAACAGGTACAGCTTCATACGTTAAATTATCTACTATCTCGTCCGGTTCTAAATCAATAATGTGGTTTGGGTCATCCACATATTTACGTAACATCGATACGTGAAAAACGTTATGAACACGCGACATACTTGGCAGTAAAATGAGTCTATAAACCACAATTCCTACTTGATCGAGGATTTCAAATGGGCCAATTAAATCGAGGGTTAAGATTTCCTCTCTTCAGCAACTCTTGCTTTTGAAATAACGCCCTCTTGAACCTTCTTCTTCACATTCATTAGCTCCAGGTGTGTAGCTTGAGCGGCTTTAACTTTATCTATTAAAGTCGATTCTAATCGTATATTCGTTATCTTTCGTATATTCGCACTAGTAAACGCATACAATCTTCTACTCAACACGTCAGCTATCACGTTTGCTTTCCCAAGATGGTATTGAATGGTACAATCGTAATCTTCAACAGCTTGAGCCAATGTTTATTGCACATTATACGATCGTTTTAGGTGAAGAAAATATTTGAGGGTTTAAGAAATGGGTTTTGTACTGGGGTCAATACAAAATTCGATTTTACGCTCTAGGGGTAGGCTAAGAAGTCTTCAAGAATACATCAGGAAATTTATTAACGATAGAAATATCATTCTAAACTGTGACCCTCATCCAAGACTTGGATAGTACGTCACATTGATACTTATCAACTCGCCATCGTCATTCACAATGTCTCCTACGAAAAGTCTGGCTTCGGTGCATTCTACACAAGGAAGTCACTAACGAAAGGATCGGGCTCTTTACTTATGGCTTGATATGACAATGATTGACTTTAGTGGTTTGGTTGCTTGAATTCGCATAACAGGTTGGTTAGGAATATGAAAGCTAACAACCTTATTAAAAGTATAGTGAGTAGTTAACCAATCGATTCCTAAAATCACATCAAAGGCAAGTATTTTCAAAGAGATAAGATCGATAGGTAACGTGAAAGTGTTGATTTGAACAAGATTTATAAATAATTAAGGTAACGAAAGTTTCTCCCAACTGAGTTTCAACAGATAAATCAAAGTCTAACTTCTTTAACTTCTCCGGAGTTAAATTCAAACATTGAACACAACTAGGTGAAATGAAAGAGTGAGTAGAACCAGTATCTAACACGGTATGTACTTCGCAAGAGTTTATGATTAACTTACCCGTGAAATTTTATTCAAGTTCCTCGTCACGAAACAAGAAAAAAAACGCTCTCTCTTAAACTACCGGCTTTGGCTTATCTGGGACATCCTTTGGCATCACTATCCCAGCTGGACTTGACTTCACCATACGACAAAATCGAGCTAGGTGACCTTCTTTCCTCGTAATTAAAACACGCTTTAGATTGTTACAGATAGTTTGACTGGATGTGTCCTCCCCGTCCGCATTTGAAACATACGACCGGTGGTCGCTTCTTCTTCCTTTGAAACGCAAATCTTTGCTTCTTTCCATCATTATTGAACCTTCTCTTCTTGAAATTTCCACTTCTAATATCTTGGCCATGATTACCACCGGAAGTGTTTACCATTCATGGCATGATAATTTCCCCGATGATTATATCATTGTTCGGATGACCGCCAAGCCACTTAATGCATTTATTATTATAGTGTTGTTGGTCGTTGCCTTTTTGGTTGTCTTTGACTCATTATCGCGCTTCTAATAACCGAAGCTCTATTCACAACATCTGAATATAAACAAAGTTTATGAGAAATAAGATATTGACGTATCTCTGGTTTCAAACCTCTTAGAAACATTCGCGTCATTCGCTCCTCATTATCGACCAAATGGACGCAAACCGAGACAACTAGAAAAACTTAGTTTCGTATTGCGACACAGTCATATTGTTTTGCTCCATCTTGATGAACTCCACCTCCTTCATGTGACGAATACTTTTGGGAAAGTACTTATCGTTGAACAGCTCTTGGAACTTCTCCCAAGACATCTTGAGTGCGTCAGTCTGGGTGCGTTTTACAGATTCCCACTAGTAATCTGCCTCTTCACGCAACATAAAGGTGGCAAAGGGAACCTTTTGCTCCTCTGAGCATCCCAAGACATCAAATATCTTGGTGATCTGCTTTAACCAAGTCTCCGCCTTAAGTGGTTCTGGCTTTCCCAAAAACTCCGGTGGTCCCAGCTCCTTGAACTGCTTAGCGGTGACCAACCGTGGGTTGCCATTATTTCCACCTATATTTTGAACAGGAGTCTCTCTTACCTGTTGTTGCATGAATTGCATAAAGCCTCTGAACATTCTATAGTTCATCATTTGGTCAGTGTTGTTGTTTGCATGAGGATTGTTGTCTTCCTGATGCACATTGTCCTGGTTATTGATCTGTGGAGACTCAACGATCTCCTATGCTCCATTGATGTTCTCAACATTCTCGGATGCCATTTTCAAACACTGCCACAAAACAAGGGTTAATTAACATATCACATATTATCCCTATACTCTGACCGACCAATTAAATACCAAATAAACTTAGGTAGGTCATACTAGCGAAGGAATTCCCCGTCTCTCCCCTCCTAGTTCTTAACTCACATCTCAGTCAGGGATCATATCCCTAAGCTCTGATACCAACTGTGATGCCCCCAAAATAGGTATACATCACCCATCTTGAGTCGCCAAATACATCGTACAAAAATACAAAATACAACTTAATAATACAACTGTCGTGTACAATACGACAAAACATAAGCTGGGAGTTTTGATACGTATATTGTCGTCTAGACAATATCCACACCCAATGGAGTCCTCATTATATTTATTGTCACACTATTTAATGTAATAGTGAGGACTACTAATGCTATCATCCGGACCGCCACTCCATTCCCCACTCATCCTAGCTATATTCTCATTTCAAGAGAATAAAGGAAAGAAAGAAAGCGAGCTCAACTAGCCCAAAGAAGAAATATTATCACTAAGATAATGCGAGAATAAATTATCATTAGTCTTCAACAATTGTTAAACCGATAAAATACAATAGACATCAAGTTTAATCGCAGAATCTTAAACATCTAATCCATTAAAAGAGTCAAGTAGAGAATAAAATCTACTATCTTTTATGATTTAAAAAGTTTTCATCACTTTTATCGTCGAGACTCAGCTTAATAAATAATCCACATCATCAAATCATCCCTGCACTACAAGCTAAGGATATTATTTAGTATCCCGACCACGAATTATCCATGCACTACGGGCCAAAGATAATCGTGTTTTCATCAATGGTCCTGATCATGCCATAAAACAATTCATCTTTGCTCCCTTAGCCGAAGAGAATCCATAGCCATAATCATACCAAAAATTATCCATCAATGCACTACGGGCCAATGAGGACTTTTTCCACATCATTTGTAACATTACGGTCATGATTATACCGAATAATCCTCAATCATAATCATACCAAGTCCATCTATGCACTACACAATACACGATGACTTTCAACAAAATATAAACATGAGGATGATGACAATGATATAAGAATTCAATAAAACAAGTTCAAGAATTAAATTATCCAGAACTAATAACGTCCAAATTGTCAACACGATACTTCTTTGTAGAGTAAAATTCAAGAATGCTCGTAAGAATATTTCCATGAAAAGATATTTGGATGAAGGGCAAATATCAAGGATATTTCACTAATTTTATGGATATATAAGTCAAAACTTTAACCAATTTGAGTATAATAAAGAATGGAATAACAAAAGAAATCACCACGTGCATGCGGTACTTGGCATGATAAAAGTTATTCCAATAGAATAATAAATAACGGAACCAAAATCAAAGTAAAAGCGATCGATGTGATATTCTCACGAATAATAAAGAATGGAATAACAACGAAATCACCATGTCTTGCGGTATCGATCGCATAGACAAGTTATTCCAATGAATAATAAATAACGGAACCGTGTCGTGAAATTAAATTGACCGAAGCGGGATGTTCCAACATAATAATAAAGACGGAATAATAAATAATGGAACCAGGTCAGGCATAAAACGCACAGACAAGATATTCCGACAGAATATTAAATGCGAAATAATAAGTAATGGACTGTGTCCCAAAAAAGCATACGAAGACAAATATTTTACGTAATAATAAATACTTAATAATAAATAATAGAACCAGTGCAGCGTAAGCACGCAGACGCAGTGATATTCCGACAGAAGAGTAAAGAATGAAATAATAGAAGAATTTCACCATGTATGCGGTACTTCACATAGACAAGTTATTCCAACATAATAATAAGGAATGGAATAACAGAAGAATTTCACCAAGTATAGGGTAGCCCCTGTATACAGGTTATTCCAACAGAATAATAAAGATGGAATAACAAAAGTTCTCTTTATGAATACAAAAAGAATAATATAGAAGTAGTGAAGTAGCAGAATACTTTTCTTCTTTCTCTCTATAGTTTCTCTCTCTAGAGTTTCAATGAATTCGTAAGAAAATAATGAAGGAATGAGCTTCTACTTATAGAAGAATGGACTGCATAGTAACTAATTCATGAACGGTCCAGATTGATTTACTTTAATCGGACGGTCCATATTTAAATCAAAATCTTTTAAATAAAATATAATATATTCTATTTATAATCTAATAAAACGAATAACTTTTTAAAAAGATTTTACTATGCAAACACTATGCAGGCACTATGCAAACACTATGCTTAATAAAATATAATATAATCTAATTATTGTCTAATAAAATAGATAACTTTATAAAATTATTCTGTTTTATATAAAAAAAATTTACTATTAGCCTAATAAAACGAATAACTTTATAAAAATATTACATTTTTTATATAAAAAGTTTTTCATTTTATTACGTTAATAATACGAATAAAACAAAACTTCAATATCATATAAAATATCAAAATAATTGAATCAAACTATACGACTTCTCACATAAGCATTAATAATCAATACCGCAGGTACTACTATGCAACCACGCCATTCATCGTACTTTTTACTACCGAGTAGTTCAACAAAGATCAATCGGTAAAACTTCCCCCGTTATTTTTATAAAAATATTTTTGTCATTTTCTCAATCCGACAATAATTCTATTGTGGGGTCCACCAATGATTGTGTCGTCGTACGAATATTCCCTGTTAAAACGAATATTCCCCGACCAATCGAATATTATATAACAACTTGCATACTTTGCAAAATTTATAAATATTACCCACAACTATAACATTATATTAAATTCACACCATAATATTCAAAAAAATATTTCGAGAAAAATTAAATCTTTATTCATAATATTTGGGATTTCACAATTATGACCAGGAATTTTTCGGTATAGTCATGACCATTGATGATTTAATGAATATCTTTGGCCCGTAGAGCAGGGATGACTTGATGATGTGGTTTATTTATTAAGCTGAGTCTCAGCGATAGAAATTGATAAAAACTTTTTAAATCATAGAAGATAGTAGATTTTATTCTCTACTTGACTCTTCTAATGGATTGTTTATTCCGCTGCAGTTAAACTTGATGTCTATTGTATTTTATCAGTTTAACATTGTTGAAGACTAATGATAATTTATTCTGCATTATCTTAGTCATAATATTTCTTACTGGGCTAGTTGAGCTCACCATTTTCTTCACTGTTCTCTTCAGGAAATGAGAATATAGCTGGGACGAGTCGAGGAACGGAGTGACAGTCTAGATGATAGCATTAGTAGTCCTTACTATTTTGTTAAATAGTGTGATAATAAATGTAATGAGGACTCAATTGAGTGTGGATATTGTCTAGATGACAATATTTGTATTAAAACTCACATCATATGTTTTGTCATATTTTACACGACTGTTGTATAATTAAGTTGTATTTGAATTGTGTACCATGTATTTGGCGACTCAAGATGGGTGATGTATACCTATTTTGGGGGCTTCATAGTTGGTATCAAAGCTTAGGGATATGATCCCTGGCTTAGATGTGAGACAAGAACTAGGAGGGGAGAGACAGGGAATTCCTTCGCTAGTTTGACCTACCTAAGTTTATTTGGTATTTAATTGGTTGGTCAGAGTATAGGAATAATATGTGATATATTAACTAACCCTTGTTTTGTGATAGTGTTTGAAAATGGCATCCGAGAATGTTGAGAATAGCAATGAAATACATGAGACCGTTGAGTCAGCTCAACCAAAAGGTAACGACCAACAACACGATAATAATCATACCGGTGGCAACGACCATCGGAACAATGATAACCATTATGGGGGAAATTATCATGCCAAGAAAGGTAATCACTTCGGTGGTAATCATGGCCAAGATAATAGAAGTGAAAATTTCAAGAAGAGAAGGTCACCTAGCCCGATTTTGTCGTGCACCAAAGTCAAGTCCAATTTAGGGCGGTGGCACCAAAGGCGGATACTTTTACAAAATAAAGTCGGTGGGTTTCAAGAATAGCGTTTTTGTGACTTCTCAAAAACGAGTAATCCGAACGAAGTTAGCACAGGTTAGTTAATTATAAATTCTTGTGAAGTCTATACCTTATTAGATATCTGCCTCTACCCATTATTTTATCTCTCTTTCTTGCGCTTTCAACGTTTAAATTTGACTCCGGAGAAATTAGACTTTGACTTATCGGTTGAAACTCCGTTAGAAGAAACCTTCATTACATGTGTTATCCAAGTCTTGGATGAGAGTCACAGTTTTGAATGATATTTCTATTGTTAATAAATTTCTGACGTATTCTTGAAGACTTCTGGCCTACCCTGGCGTGAAATCGAATTTTGTATTGACCCCAAAGATAAAACCCATTTCTTCAACCCTTAAATATTTCTTCAACCAAAACGAACATATAATGTGCCAAAGACATTGGCTCGAGTTGTTGAAGATTACGATCGTACCATTCAATATCATCGTGGAAGAGTGAACGTGGTAGCTGACGCGTTGAGTAGAAGATCGTATCGTTTTGAAAGTCTTGATGTTGTTAACACAAAAACCTATTTCGTATAACTTACAAATGATGAAGATAGAGTTAAAGACTCTAGGGACCCACGTGAAGATAACGAATATACGAGTAGAATCGACTTTAATCGATAAAGTTAAAGCCGCTCAAGCTACACACCCGAATCTGATGAATGTGAAGAAGAAGGTTTAAGAGGGCGTTATTCTAGAAGCAAGAATCGACGAAGAGAGGAAATCTCAACCCTCGATTTAATTGGCCCATTTGAAATACTTGATCGAGTAAGAACTATGGCATATAGACTCGTTTTACCGCCAAGTATGTCGCGTGTTTATAACGTTTTTCACGTATCGATGTTACGTAATTATGTGGATAACCCAAACCACATTATTGAATTAGAACTAGACGATATAGGAAAAGATTTAACGTATGAGGAGATACGTGTTAAAATCTTGGATAAGAATGATCGTATTCAACACTCAAAGGTTATACCTCAAGAGTTAGAATTTGAAATGAAGTCAAGGTATCCTCGTCTCTTCGGCATACCAGGTACGTACGTAAATTTCGTGGGCGAAATTTCATAAGGAGGGGAGATTGTGAGACCCCAAATTTTATGAATAAAGATTTAAATTTCTCAAAATATTTTTTTATTTATGGTGTGGATTTGAGATAATGTTATAGTTGTGGGTAGTATTTATAAATTTTGCAAAGTATGCAAGTTGTTATATAATATTCGATTGGTCTGGGAATATTCGCTTTTTAGCGGGAATATCCATATGACAAGACAATCATTAGTGAACCCATTAATCGGAAGTATTATCACGTATTTAAAAAACGAAATTATCTTTTATAAAAAACTAATTTATCATCGTTAAAACTATTGAACTACTCGATAGTAAAAGTACAGTAATACTCGTGATTGTATAGTAGCACACGATATTGGTTATTGATGCTTACGTGAGAAGTCACTCAGTTATACTCAATTATTGCTACAATAATTGTTGCATCATATCTCTCATATTATTGATTTGATTATTGTCACAGTATCATCTGTATTATATGATATATTATTAAATCAATAATTGAGATGACAAAGTTATTCATATTATTAAATTACAATATTTACAATGTCTAAAAGTTCTGCCAAAGATAGGTTAGGTTTGGTCACCTAATTGCGCGCCAATAGGGAGAAATCCTTATTGGAAAGCCCCCTCTTTCCTGGAAACGACCTGGTTGTTAAATATTGTGAGTTATAATATTAATGATGAATAAGTTCGTGTTGATTAAAGATGAATTTAATAGTTCCATTGTGTTGGGATTATTAGTGTTAGTGGAAATCGACATCTATTCCGATAGTAATTGATGTCTGGAAGTTATATTGACCAACCGGGTAATTAATCGGGTAAATGAGCAATTAATTGCTATTAATTGACATGCTATTAACTATTTGTTCACATGTGTGTACTATTGAATCACATTCTTATACTATTAGGGGAGTTGGTGCAAGATTGATAATACTTGCATGATTAAATTAAAGATGGAGGTACTATATCGTAATTCATATTTTCACATGATTATAACTATTGAATCACATGATTGAACTATTGATTCACATTATTTACTATTAGGGGAGATGGTGAAAGTTTGATAATACTTACATGACTAAATTAAAAATAAAAGAAAAGTTGGAGGTATTGTACTGTAATATTCTGAGCCCAAAATGTGCAATTATCGAAACTATATTTTCCTATAAATAGAAGCTCATTTCTTCATTATTCTTCACCAATTCACTCAAGCTATAGAGCATTTATTATAGAGAGAAATTATAGAGAGAAAGAAGAAGAAGTATCTACCTCTCATTCCAAAGATCCACTTTTATTCTAAGGTAAGGGGGTATTATTTCTTTCGTATTCATGAAGAGAACTTCATTATTCCATTCTTTATTATTATGTTGAATAACTCAGATATGCTCTGAGCACCGCATACATGGTAAAATTCTTCTGTTATTCCATTCCTTATTATTATGTTGGAATAACCTGTATATGCAAAGTACCGCATACATAGTGAAATTCTTCTATTATTCCATTCTTTACTATTCTGTCGAAATATCCTGTCTGTGCATTTTACGCCGGACCTGGTTCCATTATTTATTATTCTGTAAGAATATCTTGTCTATGAGTTTACGCCGGAACTGGTTCCATTATTTATTATTCTGTCAGAATATCCTGTCTGTGCGTTTACGTCGGACCTGGTTTCATCATTTATTATTCTGTTGGGAATAACTTGTCTGTGCAGTCTATCGCACGCATGGTGAATCCTTCTGTTATTCCATTCTTTATTATTCTGTTGGAATAACCTGCCTATATGGATTACCACATGCATGGTAAATGATCCTTTGTATTCATTCCTTATTAAATTGTGGAAATGATCTGTATACTTGGATTACCGCATGGCGGGTGAAAATCCATTTGCAGTTTTATATATTCTTTATTATACTCAGTTGGTTAAAGTTTTGACTTCTATACTCCATGAAATTAGTGGAATATCCTTGATATTTGCGCTGCATCCAGTATCTTTTCATGGAAATATTCTTCTGAGCATTCTTGAATTTTACTCTACAAAGAAGTATCATATTGACAATTTGGACATTATTGAGTTCAGGATAAAATAACTTATAAATCTTTAGAATTTATTCTTGAACTTGTTTTATTGAATTATTATGTCATTGTCATGATGAGTTATGTTGGTTATTATGTGAAAACATGAAAGTTTCTTAGAAATCGCAAAGGGTTAAAAATCAAATTTTGGTGAAAATGGAACATGAAATTCAATTGACCATATCTCCTATTATATTTTGAATTTTAGAGTGTGGTCAAGTTCTAGAGTTAGATCTATGAGTTTTGTAACTTATCCAAGTGGAATCACTTGAAAAGGTGTTGTAGATTTTCGTGTGGACTGATTTTAGCGAAGGAGTCAAAAACTGCCAATTTCGAAAAAGCTACTGCCCAGATTTTTAAATGGGTATTTTCGGCCACTTAATTTGTGAGAAAAATTCCGTCCTTTTGGGACATGAAAATATATGGTATAAAGTACCTCCTATCTAAAAATGAGCTCATTCCGAAATAAAATGAGCAAAGTTATGACCATTTCAATATTTAGGTTTTTTCGACGAAAAACGCTATAACCGGAGTTCTATAACTCTGATGACCATGAAATTTATACTGGAAGCTCACGTTAACATGTGTAAGATCCTGCCAAGATTTGGAAATTTCTGGAGTTAAACTTGAGGTAGCTAATTTCTTAAGGAATTAATTAGAAATTGAGTTTTGAAAAATAGTAAATGAATTTTAAAAATTCCGAGAAAAATATATGTTCATTATGGGATAATATTCTACTAAATCCCAGAAAAGAAATATTTTTGGGACTGATTTGGTATTTTTCATGAAAATAGTTTAGTTACGAACATATGAGTTAAATATGTTATATGAAGTAATTAACAAAGTTGGAAAATAGGATTTTATGGCTTGGAAATCCTATATAAGGTATATGCAGATTTTTTATGAGGGATTTAATCATTGGTGATGAAATCTTATGAGTATGACATTTGTTTGAATGATTAAATGCATTATTTGGTAAAGTGTAAACAATTAGAATAAATTATTTATAAGTTTAAGAAGTGATTAAAATATTGTTATGATATTAATAATATTAGATTATGAGTGATTGATAATATTTGGATAAATTTAAAGTCTTTAATAATTATCCTTGTTTTCGTTTGATTAATACTTATATCATTGTCATCATCCTCATGGTTATATGGTGATGAAAGTTATCTTTGACTTACGTGCAAAGATGGACTGTTGATTATTGAATTGTATATCTTTGGCTTACGTACAAAGATGGACTGTTGGTTATTGAATTGTATATCTTTGACTTACGTACAGAGATGGACTTGGTATGATTATGACCAAGAATTATTCGGTATAGTCATGACCATTGATGATTTAATGAATATCTTTGGCCCGTAGAGCAGGGATGACTTGATGATGTGGTTTATTTATTAAGCTGAGTCTCAGCGTTATAAATTGATAAAAACTTTTTAAATCATAGAAGATAGTAGATTTTATTCTCTACTGACTCTTCTAATGGATTGCTTGTTCATTGCAGCTTAAACTTGATGTCTATTATATTTTATCGGTTTAACATTGTTGAAGACTAATGATAATTTATTCGCATTATCTTAGTCATAATATTTTTATCGGGCTAGTTGAGCTCACCCTTTCCTTCACCGTCTTCTCTTGAAATGAGAATATAGCTAGGACAAGTCGGGGAACGGAGTGACGGTCCAGATGATAGCATTAGTAATCCTCACTATTCTGTTAAATAGTGTGATAATAAATGTAATGAGGACTCCATTGAGTGTGGATATTGTCTAGATGACAATATTTGTATTAAAACTCATAGCATATGTTTTGTCGTATTTTACACGACAGTTGTATAATTAAGTTTTTATTTTTATTTTGTACCATGTATTTGGCGACTCAAGATGGGTGATGTATACCTATTTTGGGGGCGTCACATGGGGTCCGGGGGGCGTCCGGTACTAACGACCGGTACCTTTTTTTTTTACCACAATTATAAGAATAATAAATAAAAAATAATAGAGCAAGTTTGAACAAAAAACTGTAAAGGAAAATATATTTTTTTATTAAAAAACACTATAAAAAATATACTTTCTTTTACAATTTTTTATTCAAATTTGCTAAATTATTTTTTATTTATTATTCTTATAATCATTAGTTAAAAAATTACACTGATGCACTTGGCCGTTATTGACCTGACGCCTCCCCATCCACCTCACTCCACCCCACCCCACCCCAATTAACATGGGTGACCCTAGTGATAACAACTAACTATAACCGATCACATCATTTTGTAAGCAATTTTTTGTAAGATTTATTTATCTTCAAAGTACTATTGTATCTTTAAATTTGAAATTTGATGCTCATCAATTTTTTGGAAGCTAATTTTTACCTTTATATAATTGTATTATTTCTTCTTTGGATTATATAATATGGATGATTATTGAATTTTTTTATCTTTAAATTTATTAATATTATATTTATAAATAAAATATTTTATGTTAATTATAAAACTTCTTATACTTGTAATTCAAATCCCATCAAAACGGGGCTTCAAAACTCAAGAGGAGGAAAAAAACATTTGAATTACAAGTATTTTTAATAATATTAGTGTTTGTTTGTCAATACTTCATAAATTATTTTTATTGTTAAAGTGTTTAGAGGTGATTTATTTTTCGACTTATAAGTTATTTTGATAAGTAACAAATTATGATTTATTAAAAATGGCTTATAAGTTATTTTAAAATAAGTAAGTTTAACCAAATATAAAAATTGTTTTGCACTTATTTTAATAATTTTTACATTTTATTTTAAGTTATAAGTGATTTTAGTCAAACATCTTTCTGCTTTTATTTTAACTTATAAATCAAAATGGTATCAAACACTTTTATTTAAAATCATCAATTTTAAATTTATAAATTATTTTAAAATAAATTATCCCCGAACACCCCTAATAATTTAGTAATACTCAAAATAATTTAGGCTTAAATATGAATTAGTACCTTAAACTATAGGTCATATTCCACTTCGGTGATCCACCTTTCAATTTTGTCAATTAGATGATTAAACTATCAAATTTTTTCAATTGCACCAAATTGAACATGCTACGTTAGAAATTGCTGACGTAGCTAATTATGTGGGGCCTTAAGAAGCTTATGTGGCAAAAAAAACTATTTTTTAATCATTAAATAAATAAATCTGTTTAAATAAAGGGAAAAATGGTCAAAACCTAATTTAACATTTCTAATTAAAATAAAACAAACATATATCAGTACAAATTCATTACAATCGATCGATCAAGACTAGCTGCCAAACATATATCTTGCAGTAACTATCCAACCATTGAATGTTTCTGACAAATTGAGGAGTAGAAACAGGTATTGCTTTGGTCTATGGTGTTGTTGGATCGATTGGATTGTAATCGTTATTGTTCTATTTTTTTTTTGCATCTTGGGTTAAGCTCCAATTTATCAGATTTGATTGTTAATACTTAGAAACTGATTTATTGATTTTGAGTTTTAAATCTTCATTATCTAGATTCGCCGACATCTACGGTGCAATTTCAGATCTGGCCAAGTAAGGGTTTGAAGATTTGTTTTTTCCCCATGACTAATTTTGTGGACGGAAGTCATGGTGGTTTTCCCTGCAGATTTCTTACGTGTTTATTACCTTATCCCCTCCATTAAATCAGTCATGGGTGTTTTTGTTAGATCTGTTTGCCTTAGTTCAAATGGCTTTAACTGTGTTTTTCGACATCTTTGCCGGTTTTATCATCGAAAATTTCTCTTTTTTGAATTTAGTTATACAAGGATATATAGTATTCATGGGTGGTGTGTTTTGTTGAAATCATCCCGTGGCTAGAAGCCGCTTGATCCCATTCTTGATGGTGGTGGTTCACAGCGGCGCCGATGGAATTGGGCAGTGAGATTTATAGGATTTTTCAAGGAGAAGAGGGTAGAAACATAAAACTCAGAAAAGAAAGAACAAAATTATTTGTGTTGATTTAGAAATTAAGGAGTGGATTTTTAACCATTGAATGTTTCTGACAAATTGTTGTAATGGTTGGCAGCTAGTCTTGATCGATCGATTGTAATAGATTTGTACTGATATATGTTTGTTTTATTTTAATTAGAAATGTTAAATTAGGTTTTGACCATTTTGCCCTTTATTTAAACAGATTTATTTATTTAATGATTAAAAAATAGTTTTTTTTGCCACATAAGCTTCTTAAAGCCCCACATAATTAGCCACATCAGTAATTTTTGACGTGACATGTTCAATTTGATGCAATTAAAAAAAATTGATAATTTAATCATCTAATTAATAAAATTAAAAAATGAATCACCGAAATAGAATAGGACCTATAATTTAAAGTACTAATTCATATTTAAGTCAATAATTTATGAACCACACCAGCACGAATGTCTCCAGGAAATGAACTGTAGGTCTAGTTATTCTCACTCATCTGAGCCGAGCCGAGCCGAGCCGACATCCCTTCCAATGTACTCATCGTCTCCTCCTACTCCACCTTCTTCAATCTGTTCAACTGATTCCCACAGTTCGACGTTGCCATTTAAACCTCTCCACTTTCTTCACCAAACCCTAACTTTAGATCTATTATTTTCATTTATTTGATCCAAATTCATTCATATGAATTCCAACTTCTTCCCTTCACTACCAATTCCAACTTCTCCATCCTTCTTTTGATTTTGATTTTTTATATTTATTGATGATGGTGGAATCTGTTACGCCGCCGTCCTCGTGGCGGTTCTATTTTCACCACCGGCGCTGGATTCCGACGTTTTTTTCCACTCACAGAACTCTATTCATAGTCCTCTGGATCATCGCTATCTCCTCTGTATTTATTTGGCAGCATAACATCGTCGATGGCTTCTCCATTTTCCGGCCAGTGGTTCCGGTTAAGCCGATGCCGATGCTGCGTCCAGTAGCGTTCAATCTGACCGACTTTGGAGGGGTAGGCGACGGCGTCACTCTCAACACAGAGGCCTTTAAAAGGGCTGTGCTTGCTATTTCCAAGCACGCGAAAATGGGTGGCGCTCAGCTCAACGTGCCAGCAGGGAACTGGCTGACGGCGCCGTTTAATCTTACTAGTCACATGACTCTCTTCCTCGCTGAAGATGCTGTTATACTTGGCATTGATGTGAGTTTCTTTTTCTTTGTTTTTACTTAGCATAGTTCTTCAAAGGATAAATCTTGCTTAGGCAATTGCTAAAATTATTTCTTTTTTTTTTTTTTGGCAATTACTCAATTATTATACTGTTTTGATCAGGGGCGGATTCAGAAATTTACCCCAGCAGAGGCGGATTTTAACTAATTTTTTTGATAAATTTAAATAAAAAATTTTTGAACTAATCATAATCTTCACTAATCATAATAATGTTTACAAATTACAATGCTATCTTCCTAGACCCCATAGCTTGAAAATGTTATAAAATAGCTTCATTATCAATAGTTTCAAATACATCATTTTCAATGTAAGGAACCAAACAATCGTTCAACCATTTATCGTCCATTTGGTTTCGAAAAGTGGTTTTAATGATATTCCTTGCTGAAAAGGGTCACTAACAAATGAAGTCTAGGAGTAACTTTTGCCAATTTGGCCCAAGAGGAATCTAGCAAATGAATTCTAAAAGTCTTTAGACATTGTTGCCAATTTGGCCTAAGAGGAATCTATCTATCCTCAAATTGTATGTATGCTAATTGCTAAATTACCTCAGATTCAATTGGGATTGGTAAAAAATATGTAATAAACTTCAAAGGCTTACCATTCCTTTTAATATCACTCCCAGAAGAAGAAAGTTTTATTTTTTATGGTTTTTTTTTGTGAATATTAAGATTTTCGTAACACAATTAGAATCCATGAGTTGCTAGGCAACATCAAACTCAATAAAACAATCAAATAACCACCAACAATGACATAATATGTGCAATTTCACTGATTATGTACAAAAATCATGTGTTCACCTCTTTCATTATGTGAAAAAAGCCCTAATTAGTAATAATGAAACTTTAAACTATCAAACAAAAAAGCCCTAATTAGTAACCTAAGAAGTCCAAAATATAATAAATACGTCAAATAAATTGAATTGGGTTTAATACCAAGTCCTAAACCAACAACAAATTCAAACAAACTACTAATTTTAAATTATCAAAACAAAAAAAAGCCCTAATTTAGTTACCTTTTAAGTTTGATTACTCTAATATGCGCAAGAGGTGTGGCGCGTAGTGGGCGGAGGCGGAGCCACGGAGGAGAAGAAACTAGAAGTAATAGGACTGGAGGAGTCAGGAGTATGAAAAATAAAAGAAGCTGCAGAATGAAAAGTGAAAGGGCGAAGAACAATCTGCCCGCTCCTTTGTAATTTAGACTTAGATTTAATTTATGAATTTTGTTTTGATCCCTCCAAGTTTAACTCTTCCATCAATCTGCCCCCTTAAGTTTATTAACTTGCATATTTGCCCCTACTTATATACCTATATAAAAAAAAAATTGAGCATAGGCAGATGCCTATGTTGCCACCAAAGAGGTCCGCCCCTGGTTTTGATGATTTAACATGATCCGCTGTTATTTGTAAGATGTGAAAGAGACCGGTATTATGCTATTACACTGCAATACTAACACCCAATTTACAACTTATAAATATAGCTACTTTGGAACATATGATTTGTGGATTTGTCTGGTCATCTAGACCTGTTACTATTGTTATAACTAATAAAGTTTGTTCCTTTAAATGCAAATGATAGATTTCGGGAGTATTAAACTTTCGTACAGACTATGATGTCTGTTGACTGCGTATCATGATCTTTTAGATTGGTGAAGGTTTATGTAATTAGGATTTGTTTTGTTCTAGTATATAACTAGATATATGATTGTTTTTGTTAGCAAAATTATTGTGTTGAACACTTGGTAACAATTTCATAAACCTTCAACGGAGGCCAAGCCTCAAGGAGCGTCAGTAATCCTTTAAGGTTAATCTTTTGAATCATTTGCATTGATATCAAAAGTCACCCTTCATCTATACCATCAATTTTCCGGTAAGTAGTTATCGTCTCCTTTGTGCATTGCCTCCGCTGGCTGCCTTTCCCTATAAGGCATTAAAAAGTTTGCTTCTATTTAGTATTTACCATTTGGAAGGGACCTATCAACACGAATTTGGGCCATTTGAAAAAAACAATCTATCAACTTTGGGAGCTAAAAAAGGAAAATACAATAAAAAAATTGTTTTCAAATTCTTGGAACATCTTAAACCATCAAAACTTTAATGAGATCCAACCATCAAAATTTGTTAACAGCAAATTACAAATTGAATAACTAGCCTTATGGTGATCAAGATATGAGAAAAATGGATAGGAACCTAACATTCTATGCTTGATATCACTTTCAGTTAGGCCTGACAAAATATGGTTATAGGTTGGTTTTGGTTTACAAAATTTGATTATAGTTCCATTTATGAACTAAAACTACATTACATAATTTTAATATGGGTTGTGTAGGTTCCAACCATATAATTATAGGCCAAATATAAGTAAACACATATTTCAAATTTCAAGCTTACCATTATCATTATTATGGTCCAATTAAATAAATTATTTATGATACTTAATTTTTATATTCCTTCACCTTCTATTTCTAATGTTTTATACATTCTTCTTCTCTCTAAAATGTTTATACACTCAAATTTTAGATTTTCCTCTCTAAAAATTTTTGTACACTTGCTTTCTCTAAAAATTATTCTACGCTCAATTTTTTTATTTACATTTTTTTCTCTCTAAAATTTTTATACTCTCTCAAATTTTTAAATAATTTATCTCCATCTTAATTTTTATACACCCCTCTCAATTTTTATGCTCTCTAAACTTTTTAAAGATATGTGACAGGTATACTATATTAACAGTACAAAATATAAATATCAATGTTGTATTGTTAATTTCTCTAAAGGTATATTATCTAGAAAAATATTTATATAAAAGATGACTTTATATATATATATATATATATATATATATATATATATATATATATATATATAGAGAGAGAGAGAGAGAGAGAGAGAGAGAGTCACAGCTCATCTAAGAAACAAACAGAAAGCCATAAGCCAAAGCTAACAATCCCCAAAACACGATTACAGAGAGAGAGAGAGAGAGTGATAAAGGTGTAAGGGGATTAAGGATATTTAATTAGATACGTATTTAATTTGGAAGTTCGAAGTATCATGGATGGTCAATTTGGATTTGGAATGAAAAATCTAGGTCGAAAATAGTTTAACCGGTTTGGGCCTATATTTCTTTTTAGAGATATGGTTCTAAACTTTACTCAAATAAATAAAAACAGTTAACCAATTTAATTGGTTTCAATTAATATGGATTGACCCAACAGTTAACTAACTAGATTGTCATGCCTACTTTTAGTCCAGATTCACCTCATGTTGTTGGGAACTTGGAAGGGTCCCTCTTCAAAAGTATAGGGCAAAAGTGTCTTGGAGAGTTATTTCTGTGCCTTCTTGGAGGGGGGCTTAAATCTGAAGGACTGGAATAAGGCTCTCATGCTTCGTCACCTGCTAAAGGTAATCAGTCTCTCCATCATCCCTCTGGGCTTGTTGGATACAGAAATCAGTGCGTAAAAACTTCTGGCATCTGTCTTCCCCTTCGGACTGCTCTTGGACTTGGCGAAAAATTCTAAAGCTTAGGCTTCTGGCTTCGCAATTCATTTCTTATCACGTGGGCAAAGTGGAGAATATCAGTCTGTGGTATGACCATTGGTTAAACAATCAGAGTGTAAATCCCTCTTCTTACCTGCTTTTGAATTTTGGGCTGCCTGCTTCTGCTCGAGTTTCCAACATTATTTCCAACATTTGCCTATTAGTAATCGTAGTAATCATCATAATCATCACGATGTTACCAATATTCTTAACTTATTGCATAATGTCCCTGTTCCTTCTGATTCTGTGGGAAGCTATGGATATAAATTCTTTAAAGACAATCATATCTGGAACTCTATTTGCCAATCTGCAGGTCAGGTTTCTTGGGCTAATATTTTGTGGCACAAACACTATGTTCCCCGGTTCTCTTTCACCCTCTGGCTTTCTATGCACAAGAGGCTCCCTACAAATGGTACCTTTGTGCATTTCTCAAATTTGTCACTGTTGCGTTGCCCCTTGTGCTCCTCTACTGATGAAACTTTTAATCATATGTTTTTTAACTGCTTTTACTCTAGTGAAGTTATCTCCTCAGTTTTGGTTGTTGGGGGTTGGTCAAATGCTTCTCTTGGCTGGACCAACTTGGTTGATTATATAAAGCAGTATAGAGGCAGGTTCATGCATAAGGAAATTTTGAAGCTGATTTTGGCAACTACTTTTTATTAGATTTGGGGCTCTCGAAATTCCAAGCTTTATGAATGAACTTTGTTACCGCCATCCACCTTAGCAAAGGAAATTGTTAGCTTGATAAAAGCTAGACTCTCAACTTCTAGGAAGTTTCACAAAGCCGCTCATAAATGTTATACTTTTCATAACTGGTTGTAATTTGCTTTTTTGGCCCTGTTTTGTCTCGTGATGATCCCTCTATAGTTTTCTGGGGTATGCCCCTTAGCCATTGTATATATGGTTTTTTTAATGCACAAACAAATTTAGCCAAAAAAAACTTGGGATAGGTTTTGCTTTTCAACTTTCCTTCGAGGAGCTGGGATGGCCACCTAGGCAGATAGGAAAACGAATCTAGTCTATCTATGTAAGTTAAAACTACTATTTAAAAACAATGCCTGCTTTGTCTAGTAGAATGATGCATGTATTGCTCTCCCAAAACCTCGTTTTCACAGTTTAGGCTGTTCCCATTTTGCTCACTGCTATTACGCGAATAGCTTTTGCTTTCTTTCCTCTAGCTTCTAAGATGTTTCGGTTCGTCAGTTTGTTTCTTTCTTGCCATGGATTCAGCAGTAGTTTGAAAGGTTAACCTATTCGAGAATATCCGTCTTGCTTATTTTCAACTCCCCAAAGCATTTGTCATTCGTTGCTTACTACGCCCTTCCTTGTCCCGGTGCCTAGGATAGTAAGCCTTTCCTTGTTTGAACATTGCCCTTAAAGTTTAAGGCTATGCTGTCCTAAGGTAATGCTTATAGTATGTGCTTGTTTATTACCGCATAGAGTTAAACCAAGTTGCTTAAGTCATCCATCTATACACAATTGATCATCTATCCCATTTATTTCAGGAAGCTTTTGAGGTCGGAGTTCAGTCTTTACATCAGGCTAGAAAATTGTATTTGTATTCCTTTGCTTATGGTACTAAATGATACTCTAAACCTTTATGCCTTTGTTTGTATCACTTACTTATGGTACTAGATGGTCCTATATAGAATGCCAAATATCAAATACGACACGGTATAGCTTCATCACACGGTTCACTAACCTGAACTAATATTTGGAGATATATTTTTTTTACCATGTATTAATGTGGTTTAGACGATATGCTTGTCATGTTTATGGTCGGTATGAAATGGCTAGACACTTGGATGGATTATGTCTCTTAGAGCTCAGAATGCATATCATTTTTTTAATATAATTTATTGCTTCTTATGTATATACTTAATAGGATGAAAAGTTGTGGCCTCTATTGCCTCCACTGCCTTCGTATGGATATGGGCGAGAGCATCCAGGAGCTCGATATGGGAGTTTGATTCATGGTCAAAATCTCAAAGATATTGTAATTACAGGTTAGTATCTTGGTCATCTCAAAGCACTTCAGTACTTATTTATGCTTCCAAGTTGAAATAAATTACCAGGATTTATAATTTATATACAAAAGTGAAGTTACTACTATCCGATTATATCTCCATTGCTATAAAATAGTCATAATATGTTATTGAGCTGCATTCTACATAGCTGGGTAAACCCAAAAAAAGAGCAACAAGGGATCAGTCTCTAACTCAAGTTCTTGTTGTATGCCTTCGATCTTTCTGCCATGTAGTCAATCTATTCTTGGTTTGGCAATTTGCCCAGGGTTTTTGCTTATAAGGACCAACTTGCAAGGCATATGCAATTGGATTTCTTTTTGTGTCGGTGGACCTCCACCTATGTTCATAACCATTGCTTGAATGAAATATTGTATGCAAATACAAGAATTAATCTTAGATACAGGCTTTTTGAGATGACCAAGCTTGTTGGTGGAATCAGATGATCATGGATGATGTAACTGAGTTCTTGATCTGATTTGTATATCTTATTCCTGAATCTCCTGATAACAGGGTATAATGGTACCATTGATGGGCAGGGTCAATCATGGTGGAAGAAGTATCGCCAGAAGCTTCTAAACCACACAAGAGGCCCACTTGTGCAGATTATGTGGTCAAGCGACATTTTGATTTCTAACATAACTTTGCGTGATTCTCCCTTTTGGACTCTCCATCCATATGATTGCAAGAATGTAACAATTAGAAATATGACAATCCTGGCTCCAGTCATTGGAGCCCCAAATACTGATGGCATTGATCCTGGTAAGTGTCTACTGTTGGTCTACTTTTATGTTTTGATGTACTAATTAGCTATAATTTCTAGGATTAGTAACTCATTCTGTTAACATGATCGCTAGTTTATCAATTGTATCAATAAATCAAAATTATAAATGTTGAAGCTCAACTTCCTCAAAGTTTTAGGATATTTCAACTCACTTCAATATATGATAATAAGCGATATATGTCCATGCACGCAAGCTATTCTTAACATCGTTATATAATTTTTTAATAAGATAAGTTGTTCTATAAGTTTTAAGTCGTAGCTTTTCTGTATTATATGCTTATGTTTCCCATTTTGTTGGTTAGCGTATACTAGCTTTTTGATTACTTATTATTTTCTTACCAGACTCATGTGAAGATATGGTAATTGAGGACTCTTACATAAGTGTAGGAGATGATGCCATTGCAATAAAGAGTGGTTGGGATCAGTACGGGATCTCATATGGACGTCCCTCGAAAAACATACTCATCCGAAATCTTGTAGTTCGCTCTATGGTCAGGTGAATTTTTCATCTACTACATTTTCAGCTTAATAAATAAATTGTTTTCCACAGCAGGAAAGCAATGAAATTCATGGCATGTTTCTTTAGCATGTGTGCAAATGTCCCATGGAACAATTTTACAACTTAGTTGTGAGCATGGTGCAACAGTCAAGTGCTCACTGTTGAATGTTTGGTCAAGTGTTCAAGTATTGGAAACAGCCTCTCTGTAAGACTGTTAATAGAGGTAGACTGTGTAAATCTGACCCTCATCAGACCCTTCTATAAGTGGTAGCCTTGTCCACTAATTACGACCTTTTGCGTAGAATTATTCAGTTTGGCGTCAAAGTTACTCATCAAGGCCTCTGCCGTTTCTCCTATCCCTTGGGGTTAGAGACATTAAGATGTTGTTTGATAATACATAATGGGCATTTAATAGGCGCAAATCTGATCGAATAAGATGTTTAGCTCATTAAGCTTTGTTTGACAAACATCTTAATGGGTCCAAAGAGGTCCATAAAGTGAGTTTTGTCAAACACCTCTAAGAGAGTTTTGTCGAAATGGATAGTTTTGTCAAACAACTAAGTGAGTTTTGTCCAAAGAGGTCCATAAAGTGAGTTTTGTCCATAAAGATGTAATCAAACACCAGGGAAGACCCAATCACTTGATAGGATAGCTCATTCAATTTTAAATGCCCCATAGTTATTCAGACCATTTCACTCCTAAATCTGATTGCTTCATTTGCCCCCAAAAAATGAAAACTGATTTTCCCATGTTGTGAGAACTTGCCCCTATCTCCAAATTCCCAACAACTAATAGATGATTACGGTGATACATCTACATTGTTAAATTGGATCTCTCTCACTAGTCTTTCAATGCCATATCAAAATATTTCAACAACTTTAGTGTGTCATATCTTCCAATTGTAACCCAGATTTACGTTGGCTGAACTATAACAGTGCTGGCATATCAATAGGCAGTGAGATGTCTGGTGGAGTGTCAAATGTCACGGTGGAGAATCTTCTTGTGTGGAATTCAAGGCGTGCTGTTCGGATCAAGACAGCTGCTGGTAGAGGGGGATATGTTCGACACATTACATATCAGAATTTGACATTCGAAAATGTTCGGGTTGGAATCGTCATCAAGACAGATTACAATGAACACCCTGATGGGGGTTTTGACCCCAAGGCAGTCCCAGTGCTTCAGGATATAAGCTACACCTCAATCCATGGCGAGGGTGTCCGTGTGCCTGTTCGAATACATGGGAGTGTAGACATTCCGGTGAGAAATGTCACTTTCCGGGATATGTCCGTGGGAATTACATACAAGAAGAAGCATATATTCCAGTGTGCTTATGTTCAAGGTCGTGTAATAGGATCCATTTTCCCCGCCCCCTGTGAAAACCTTGATCTATATGATGAGCAAGAAAAACTTGTTAAAAAATCCGTTGCCCAAAATATATCAGATATAGATTATCAATTTTGAGATGATGGTTGATATTTCATCTTCTTGGACCTATCTTTCTCTGGTCATTGGCTTAGCATGCCTGGAAAGGGGACAGGTCGTAGGGAGGTGCCTGGAATGGTTGACCATATTCTCCCGTTGTATTGTTTAGTCACTCGATTTTCTTCCTTTTTTTCTCTGTAATTTTTCTTGTATATAGAGCACGCATAAAGCAAAAAATATTCTCGATTACGAAACACTTATGCTGTCCAATGGCGATGTTTTTCATGCCTCCGTTGATGCATGAGTACTGAATTCAGGATCAAAGCCTCTGTTTGTTTCAAAAGCAAACATTTTTCAGAATTTTTTTTCTCTGAGATATCGTTTTCAATGAAAATGGAACATTTTCAGTGTTGGGTTTTTAATCATAGTAGCCCATTTCGTTTTTCTTTAGAGGGAGGGAGTGTGACAAAATTTTTTGAAAGAGTGGGTAAAAATTTTAGAGAGAGAAAGTATAAGAAAATTGGTGTATAAATTTAGAGAGAGAGAGAGTGAATGTATAAAAAAATTAGACAGATAAGTTAAATGAAGATAAAAAATTAATATATTTAGTAATTTATTTCACTGTGCCATAATAATTGTAAGTTTGAAATATAAAAATAGTTACCCATAACCATTTAGTTTCAATCTATATTACCTATATTAAAAATAAATTATATGATTTTAATTTTTAATAGAATCATAACCATTTTTTATAACTCTTAACTAGGCCTGACAAAATATGGTTATGAGTTATTTTTGGTTTTCAAAATATGATTATGGTTCTATTTAAGAACTAAAATCATATTAACCATTTTTAATATGGGTTGTGTGGGTTGGAACTATATGGTTATGGTTCAAAACCATATTAACCATTTTAAGATGTTTTGACTTTTAAACAGAACTTTTGAAAAATAAAATTGTGACAGTCACGATTAAATTAATTAAGTAATAATATGATATAAAAATTATTAATATAAATAATAAAATGCTAAAAAATTATACTAATAAAATTTTAAATTGAAATTATTAATACTCTTCTATATTTAAAATTCTTAATGATGAGGAACTAGGTTTAACCCCCACCCTCAAATTATCAAATAAATAAATAAATAAATAAAATTTGCAATTCTATCTTATTAGTTTTTTACTTTTTCTTCTTCTAACATAGATTGATTAAGGTTTTCCTAATATTCTGAAAAATTAAAGTTTTTGTATATAGGACAAATCTATTTCACCAAGGGAGAGTAGAAAATTTTACTACTTTCTGGAAACCGAGTAAACTATAACTTATAGAAAAAAAAATTAGTTAACAAATATTGAAGTGGACAAGTATTACAAATTAAGTGGGTCAATTTTGATGTTTATGTAATAAATTTTCTAGATAGATTAGTTTCGGTTTATGCATATATATATATATATAGCCAGTCATTTGGTTTGACAAATTAAAATTAAAGATCTCATGAAATTAAATTAATTAAATTGAATTAAAGAGATTTTTCAACTTTGTTACAGCAAATAGGAAGGTATCCGTGAATCATCAATCCATTATTGCGGAGCAAAATTTAAACTTAGCATTAAATAGAAACATGGCATTGACCCCCTGCACATGCCACATGGTATGAAATACTATGGAATATGGGTTGAAAAATGGTTAATCGGTTCAGAACTATATTTGTTTTAAAAAATATGGGTCCAAACTTTAACCAACCTGAATAAATAAAAATGGTTAACCAGCCCATTTGGTTCCAGTTAATATGGTTTGACCCAACAGTTAACTAACTATATTGCCAAGTCTACTCCTAACCAAACCAAATCCATTTTTTTGCATTTCTTTATATCTTATTCAGCTAATACTTTGTTCCAACTTCACATGCATGGTTACACGTAAATTATTCTTTTCAAACTTGAATCAAAGAATCCTTTACAGTTCACACGCTGATGAATAGTCAAAATAAAAAAATTATATAAAAAATACTTCTAAGATTTCACCAAGTTTTAAACCTAAGAAGATTTTTGTACTTGTATTTAGAATTGGTTTATGAATATTTTTTTACTTCCTCCAAATTTAACTCTTCCATTAATATGTCCCCTTAAATTTATTAATTTACATATTTGCTCAACCCTTATACTTATAAAAAAAATTACAGCAGGGGCAGCTGCCTATGCTTAGAGGTGCTCATCGGTAAAGAAATTGAACCGGTACCCAAAAAATCGAACCGGTACCGAATAACCGGTTCGGTACAAAGTCGGTACCAATTTTTTCGGTTCGATTTTCGGTTATACCACAATAATTAAATACTTTTTTTTATATTAACAATTTTTTTAAAACTAAGAAATGAGACTAGTAAATTACATTCTTACAAATACTAATTACAATTGTTAGTCTAAGAGTATTTAACTATCATAATTGTAGTAAATAATAATTGTAGTTTAAAAATTTTGATTAATTCTTTTGATGATTGTTAATTACAATTGTTAGTCTCAAATTAATTACAATTGTTTAGCTAGTTACTAAACATTTTATTACCCAAGTTTCTTTCAAATGCTAAAAGTTCAATCGGAGGGAGAACTAGTGCAATGGATATGACATGCTCCAATCGTATTAGATTACAAAGAATATCAAGAATTAGAATATATATCAAATTTTACACTATTACGCTACAAGAAATCCTATAAATATATACACAACTACAAAGATAAACTATGAGTAGAAAAAATGAAAACAAAGAGTACCGCTTTGATATGTATATAATCTAGAAACATTTGATGTGTATATAATTTATATTTTGTGTGTAATTAATTAATTTTATGAATTAAAAATAAGTATTATTAAAATGAGTGATAAATGAAAAAAATAATAAAGTTAAAGAGCGGATTTCAAAAGTAAATTTTTGAGACCAGAGAAAACAATTATATTTAAGAAAACTTTTAACTTTTAAAAATATCTCTAATATTATTTAAAAATTTAATGATATCTTGACATGATAATATTCAAAATGAATGATAGTTTGTTAGGAATCTCAATTATGTTACTTTCTAGATTTATAAATGTATTTTTTATTTTGGAACAAATTCATAATATATATATATATATATATATATATATATATATATATAATATGTGTGTGTGTGTGTGTGACGCCCCCAAAATAGGTATACATCACCCATCTTGAGTCGTCAGATACATAGTACAAAATACAAATACAACTTAATTATACAACTGTCGTGTAAAGATACGACAAAACATAGCTGAGAGTTTTAACAAGGATATCGTCTTCTAGACAATATCCACACTCAATGAAGTTCTCATTACAATTATTATTACACTATTCACAGAATAGTGAGGATTACTAAAACAACCATCTGGACCGTCAATCCGTTTCCCGACTCGTCCCAGCTATATTCTCATTTCCTGAAGAGAACAATAAAAGAAAGGGTGAGCTCAACTAGCACAGTAAAAAATATTATGACTAAGATAATGCAAAATAAATTATCTTTAGCCTTCAACAGTATAACAACTGATAGAATACAATAGATAGCAAGTTTTAGATCAACAACTGCAGTGGAATAACCAATCCATTAGAAGAGTCAAGTAGAGCATAAAATCTACTATCTTCTATGATTTAAAAAGTTTTTCATCAACTTTTTCGCTGAGACTTAGCTTAATAAATAAAATCGAATCATCTCTGCACCACGGCCAAAGATATTCATGTAATCATCAATGGTCATGATTATACCGAATAATCCATGGTCATAATCATACCAACAACTGTCCATCAATGAACTACAGGTCAATGAGGACTTTTATCACATCATTCGTCACATTACGGTCATGATTATACCGAATAATCTCTGGACATAATCATACCGAGTCCATCTATGCACGTAAGCCAAAGATGACTTTCATCACAATATAAGCATGAGGATGATGATAATGACATAATAATTCAATAAAACAAGTTCAAGGATAAATTTTAAAGATTTATAATTATAATTTATCCAGAAATCAATTACGTCCAAATTGTCAACATGATACTTCTTTGTGGAGTAAAATTCAAGAATGCTCAGAAGAATATTTCCATGAAAAGATACTAGATGAAGCGCAAATATCAAGGACAATCCACTAATTTCATGGAGTATAGAAGCCAACACTTTAACCAACTGAGTATAATAGAATATATGAAACTGCAAATGAATTTTCACCCTCTATGCGGTAATCCACGTAGACAGATCATTTCCACAATTTAATAAAGAATAAATACAAAGGATCATTCACCATGCATGCGGTAATCCACATATGCATTATTCCAATGTAATAATAAAGAATGGAATAATGTAAGAATTCACCATGCATGCGATAGGCCACATGCATAACGGTTTATTCCCAATGTAATAATAAAGAATGGAACTAGGTCATGCGTAATCGCTGCATGCATGTGATATTCCAATGTAATAATAAAGAATGGAATAACAACAGAATTCACCGAGCATGCGATAGATAGAATCGCATGCAGAAAAGTTATTCCAATGAATAATAAAGAATGGAATAACAGAAAGAATTTCACCACGATGTATGCGGTACTTGATATGGGCGGAGTTATTCCAACATAATAATAAAGAATGGAATAACAACCCTCACGAGTATTGAAAGAAAATAACTCTCTTTATGAATACGAAAGAATAATATCCCTTACCTTAGAAGAAACTGGATACTGGAATAGAGAGGTAGCAGACTTCTCTTCTTCTTTCTCTCTATAATTTCTCTTTATAATAATTGTTCTATAGCTTTAGTGAATTGGTGAAAAATGAAGGAAGAATGAGCTTCTATTTATAGAAAAATATAATTTTGATAATTGCACGTTTTGGGGCTCGAAAAATTACAGTACAATATCTCCAACTTTTCTTTCATTTTTAATTTAGTCCTGCAAGTATTATCAAACTTGCACCACCTCCCCTAATAGTAAATAATATGAATCAATAGTTCAATCATGTGATTCAATAGTTATAATCATATGAAAATACGAATAACAGTATAGTACCTCCATCTTTAACTTAGTCATGCAAGTATTATCAATCTTGCACCAACTCCCCTAATAGTACATGAATGTGAATCAATAGTACACATATGTGAACAAATAGTTATAATCATGTGAATTTTAATAGCAATTAATTCCTCATCTATCCGATTAATTACCCGATAACTTCTAGACATCAATTATTATCGAAATAAATATCGATTTTCACTAACACTAATAATTCCAACGCAATGGAACTATCAATTTTATCTTTAATCAACATGAACTTATTCATCATTAATATTATAACTCACAATATTTAACAACCAGGTCGTTCCCAGGAAAGAGGAGGCTTTTCGATAAGGATTTCTCCTTATTGACGCGCAATTAGATGACCAAACCTCTCATTTACAAAACTTCTAGACATTGTAAATATTGTAATTTAATAATATGAATAACTTTGTCGTCTCAATTATTAATTTAATAATATATCATATTATACAGATGATGTGACGCCCCCAAAACAGGTGTACATCACCCATCTTGAGTCGCCAAATACATGGTACAGAAATACAAATAAAATCTTAATTATACAACAGTCGTGCAAAAAACGACGACATATATACTGTGAGTTTTAATACAAATATTGTAACGTATATAATACGACAATATTCATACTCAAATTAATACATGCCATATAAAGTACAACAACAAATATTTTAAGTCTCCAAAGGGACATAAGAAGATTTCTGTTCTCTTCATTTTACTGTGGCGCTTTCAGGGTCGGGTTCTCATCACCCTATTGTTGTTCATCAAAATCAATTATTAAGTGACGTATAAAATACGACGCACACATTTTAGGTCCTTAATACAATTATATATTGCATGTCATGCCATAGTAAGGACTAATAATGATATCATCTGGACCGTCACTCCATTCCCCGACTAATCCCAACTATATTCTCATTTTCTGAAGAGAACAATAAAAGAAAGGGTGAGTTCAACTAGCCTAGTAAGAAATATTATGACTAAGATAATGCAGAATAAATTATTATTAGTCTTCAACAATGTTAAACTGATAAAATATAATAGACATCAAGTTTAACTGCAGCGGAACAAGAAATTCATTAAAAGAGTCAAGTAGAGAATAAAATCTACTATCTTCTATGATTTAAAAGTTTTTCATCAACTTAATCAATCGAGACTCAACAATAAATAAATAAACCACAAAGATCGAATCATCCCCGCACTCTGGGGCCAGGATAGTCATTAAATCATCAATGGTCATGACTATATCTTAATAACCCCGGTCATAATCATACCAAAAATCGTCCCATCAATGCACTACAGTGCCACTGAGGACTTTTACCACATCGTTTATAACATTACAGGTCATGATTATACCGAATGATCCCTGATCATAATCATACCAAGTCTATTTCTGCACGTAAGCTAAAGATATACAACTATAAAACCAATAATCAACAGTCCATCTTTGCACGTAAGCCAAAGATAACTTTCATCACCATATAAACATGAGGACGATGACAATGATATAAGCATTTATCAAGCGAAAGCACGGAAAAATATTAAAGACTTTAAATTTATCCAAATATTATCAACCACCTAATAAACTCATAATCTAATATTATTAATATTATAACAATATTTTAATCACTTCTTAAACTTATAAACAATTTATTTCAATTGTTTACACTTTACCACATAATACATTTAATCATTCAAAATGCCATACTCATAAGATTTCATCACCAATGATCAAATCCCTCATCAAAAATCTGCATATACCCTATATAGAATTTTCAAGATATAAAATCATATTTACCAATTTTTTAACTTTACATAACATATTTAACTTATATGTTCGTAACTAAATTATTTTCATAAAAAATACCAATCAGTTCTAAAAATATTTGTTTTCTGGAATTTAGCAGAATATAGTCCCATAATGAAGATATATTTTTCTCGGAATTTTTAAAATTCATTTACTATTTTTCAAAAATCAATTTCTAATTAATTTCTTAAGAAATTAGCTACCTCAACTTTAACTCCAGAAATTCCCAAATCTTAGCAGGATCTTACACATGTTAACGTGAGCTTTCAGTTTAAATTTCATGGTCATCGGAGTTATAGAACTCCAGTTATAGCGTTTTTCGTCGAAAAAATATAAATATTGAAATGGTCATAACTTGTTCATTTTAAGTCGGAATGAGCTCATTTTTGGACAGGATGTTCTTTATACCATATACTTTCATGTCCTAAAAGGCCGGAATTTTTCTAACAAATTAAGTGGCCGAAACAGTCCTTTTAAATTTTTGGGCAGTAGCTTTTTTGCTATTTTGCAGTTTTTGCCTCCTTTGCTAAAAATAGTCCACACGAAAATCTACAACACCTTTTCCAGTGATTCCACTTGGATAAGTTAGAAGACTCATAGATCTAACTCTAAAACTTGACCACACCCAAAAATTCAAAATATAATAAGAGATATGGTCAATTGAATTTCATTTTCCATTTTCACGAAAATCTGATTTTCAATCCTTTGTGATTTCTAAGAAACTTTCATGTTTTCACATAATAACCAACATAACTCATCATAACACTTACTAATACTACATATACCCATGATTTTTATCAGTCCAATAATTTTATTATGACTTTCATCATAATCAACAATCCAATGCTTATATTATGACTTTCATCATAATCTACGTAAACAGATCATTTCCACAATTTAATAAGGAATGAATACAAAGGATCATTCACCATGCATGTGGTAATCCACATAGACAGGTTATTCCAACAGAATAATAAAGAATGGAATAACAGAAAGATTCACCATGCGTGCAATAGACTGCACAGACAGGTTATTCCCAACAGAATAATAAATAATGAAACCAGGTCCGGCGTAAATGCACACATAGGATATTTCGACAGAATAATAAAGAATAGAATAACAACAGAAATCACCATGCATGCGATAGACCGCACAGACAGGTTATTCCAACAGAATAATAAATAATTGAACCCGTCGTCCCACAGAACGCACGATGACGTGATATTCGACGTAATAATAAAGAACGGAATAATAGAAGAATTTCACCACGATGCGGTGATTAAGATAAACAAAAGTTATTCCAATGTAATAACAAAGAATGGAATAATAGAAGAATTTCACCATGTATGCGGTACTTCGCATAAACAGGTTATTCCAACATAATAATAAAGAATGGAATAACAACTCTTACGAGTATTGAAAGAAATAATTCTCTTTATGAATACGAAAGAATAATACCCCTTACCTCAAAAGAAGACTGGATACTAGAATAGTGAGTTAGTAGACTTCTCTTCTTCTTTCTCTCTATTTCTCTCTATAATAATGACTCTAAAGCTTTAGCGAATTGGTGAGAAATGAAGGAAGAATAAGCTTCTATTTATAGGAAAACATAGTTTCGATAATTGCACATTTTGGGGCTCAAAATATTATAGTACAATACCTCCAACGTTTCTTTCATTTTTACTTCAGTCATCCAAGTATTATCAAACTTGCACCACCTCCCCTAATAGTAAATCATGTGAATCAATAGTTCTAAACATGTAAAAAAATTAATTACAGTATAGTAACTCCATCTATACCTCAATTTTTAACATAGTCATGCAAGTATTATCAATCTTGCACTAACTCCCCTAATAGTAAGTGAATGTGACTCAATAGTAACTCGTGAATAGTAACTCATGAATAGTACTCCGACACGAAAAGTGCCCTGAATACCCGATTGAACAATATAATCTCCAGACATCAATTATTATCGAAATAAATATCGATTTCTACTAACACAAATAATCCCAACACAATAGAACTATGAAATTCATCTTTAATCAACACGAACTTATTCATCATTAATATCATAACTCACAATATTTAACAACCAGGTCGTTCTCAGAAAAGAGGGGGCTTTTCAATAAGGATTTCTCCCTATTGGCACGCAATTAGGTGACCAAACCTCTCCTTGGCAGAACTTCTAAAAATTATAAATATTGCAATTTAATAATATGAATAACTTTGACAATAATCGAATCAATAATATGAGAGTTATGATGCAACAATTACTGTAGTAATAATTGAGTATAACTGAGTGACTTCTCACGTAAGCATCAATAATCAATACCGTGTGCTACTATGCAACCATGCGTATTCATCGTACTTTTTACTACCGAGTAGTTCAACGGTTTTAACGGTAACACTTTCACCCGTTATTTTTATAACAAGATAATTACATGCGTTTTCTTATTTAACAATACTTCCGTTATGGGTCCACTAATGATTGTGTCGTCGCATTTGGATATTCCCCTAATAAAAAAAATATTCTCCGACCAATCGAATATTATACAACAACTTGCATACTTTTTAAAATTTATAAATATTACCCATAACTATAACATTATATCAAATCCACACCATAATATTCAAAAAAATATTTCGAGAAATTTAAATCTTTATTTATAAAATTTGGGGTCTCACAGAAGACACTGTGACAATAATCGAATCAATAATATAAGAGATATGATGTAGCAATTACTGTAGCAATAATTGAGTATAACTGAATGACTTCTTACGTAAGCACCAATAATCAATATTGTGTGCTACTACTATGACTAATGCCAGACATCGTGTTCTTTTACTACCGGGTAGTTCAACAGTTTTAACGATAACACTTTCGCCGTTATTTTTATAAAATGATAATTCTGTCGGTTTCTAATTACGACAATACTTTTGTTGCGGGGTCCACCAATGATTGTGTCGTCGTACGGATATTCCCTAACAAAAAGAATATTCTCCTACCAAACGAATATTTTATAATAACTTGCATACTTTGCAAAATTTATAAATATTACCCACAACTATAACATTATATCAAATCCACACCATAATATTCAAAAAAAATACTTCGAGAAATTTAAATCTTGATTCATGAAATTTGGAGTCTCACAATATATATCTACAATTCTAGAACAAATTAATAGTGTGTGTTTTATTGAAAAGTTTTCACAAAAACAGAGAAAATATATATGCCAAATTATGCAATCAAAGCATCAAAAGTATGAGAATATATTTTTTATAATAATTTTTAGGTGGGAAAGAGGATCGAGTTAGCATTACGAAGGCGTGATGCACTATACGTCCATATCCTTTCAACTCAAATTATTCTTTAAACTCCGCATTTCAAAAAGATAGTTAATTACTTTAAATAATTAGCCAACCATAACAAATAAATTGATGTTCAACTGGAACTTATAAATCATCACTCACAAATTATATCACGCCATTAGGACATTACTAAATGCATAACGACTTACGAATTACAATTATTCGGTTTTCAATTTTTCGGTATTTTTGGTTTTTCGGTATTTACCGAATTTAAAATTTTCATTACCGCTATCGGTACCAAAAAGTATAAAAAAACCAAAAAATCGATACCGAAAAAAATCGATACCGCCGGTACCGATTTCAACCGATTCGATAAAAAACCAAAAAAATTGAATTTTTTGAGCACAAGGCCTTACCTATGCTGTCCCCAAGTAGATCCGCCACTGTATGAAGGTGTTTGACTAAAATGACTTATAAGTTAAAGTAAGATGTAAAGACTATTAAAATAAGGGTAAAACAATTTTTTTATTTAGTCAAACTTATTTATTTTAAATGACTTACAAGTCATTTTTTAATAAGCTAAAATTTGTTACTTATAAAAAATGACTTATAAGTTAAAATATAAATTATCCCAAAAACTTCAATAATAAAAATAATTTATAAATTAGTTTGATCAACTTATAAATTTTTTATAATAAGACTATTAAAATCAGCCACAATTCAAATGTTTTTTTCTTCTTTTTTGAAGCCCCATTTTGATGGGATTTGAATTACAAGTATGATAAATTTTATAATTAACATAAATTTTTATTTATAAATATAATATTAATAAATTTAAAGATAGGAAATTACAATAATCATCCATATCAAATAATCCAAAGAAGAAATAATACAATTATATAAAGGTGAAAAATAGCTTTGAAAAAACCGACGAGTGTCGAATTTCAAATTTTAAGATATAGTAATACTTTGATGACAAATAAATCTTACAAAAAGTTGCTTATAAAATAATATGGTTGATTATGGTTGGTTGTTATCACTAGACTCACCCATATATATTGGATCATCCATTATTTACATTATGTCACATCATTTTGTAAAGTTTTTTTGTCACCATAGAGACACTATTAAAAATATGCGTGATAATTGTGTTTCAGTAAATGTAAATGAATCGAACTGAACTGAACTGAACATAGAATTGTTCATATTCAACTCGAAAAATTAAATTCATACTTAAATTCGATATTCGAATGACATTTGAAAAATTGTACTCAAATTCTACTCGACTCAAATATTCATTACTCAAATTCGATCTAACTCGGATCGAATTATATTCAAATTATTTGTAAGCTTCGAATTCAAGTTTGAATTCGAGTTTATTCATAGTAACTAGTTTTATAATAGATATAATTCTAAATTGAACTTATTATTTTACTTAAAATGAAAAAATATATTTATTATTACACTACAAATATAAAATTACAATTAAAATTAATAAAATAAAATAATAATTAATTATCCTAATTTTAATTAACTTTGTATGTATTATAAGAGAATATATCGAGTATCTACTTAAATATATATCAATTGAGTATATATCGAATCACAATCAATAATTTAAGTATTTGAATCATAAACGAGTCGAATATAATCTTGTTCAAATTTTACTTGCATTTTTATTTGATTTAGAGCCTTAGTTTTCACTCTCATATTTTGTTTTTATTTGTAGTATTTTATAAATTAGGAGTATTTTGCAGCATCTAAAATGTGAGGAGAGATTGAGAGAGTAATACTTGAAAATGAAAACAAAGGGAAGTGGTTAGTATGAAGTTTATTTTTAGGTAAGTTGATCAATTGACCAATAGAATGCTGACATGCAGATGAGACTCTATGTGTGTCAGTATTCTATTGGTCAATTGACCAACTTATCAAAAAATAAATTTCATGCTAACCGAATCCAAAACAAAACTATACTTCTATCATGTAGGTATTCTTCGCCTAATAATGCGGCATATCAAATCATTCTTTTAAGTCATTTTAATTAACTTCAACATCATCATATAAACATAAATAAAAAAAAAAAGATAACTGTTATTTGACGTTTATTTTATAATAATAATATTTTAAAAAATTATAAAAATACAAGTACGTTCAATTATACAAAATGACGTTCTCATATCATCTCCATTTTTGCCAAAGAATATATATAAAAAATAACAAAAAATAGAAAAAAATATTATTTTCTTTTATATGTAATTCAGGGATTGTATTGCACCTTGGTCTCTCTTTGATAGAGATTTAATTACTTTTTTTGTGCGTTTCGACAATTTTTTATTGTACAAAAAAATGACCTGGCACAAGTCTTTGTCAAGAAATTCATCTTTTACCCACAAAATTCATTGTCAAATTATAATATTCAATGAAATATTAATGGCGGGGCTAATTGCACCACTTACTTTCTCATTCACACCACATGGTTCACCAAAAAACTCTATGCTAATAAACATCCCATTCCCTCTTTCCATACTATTCTTCTCTCTTGCTTATGTTTCCTCTCTCTCCCCCACTATCACA